>SJYW01044833.1:1982465-2016754 GCA_006410735.1 Raphicerus campestris | reverse complement strand
TTTTTTTTTTTTTTTAATTCAGAGCAAACTATTTAGGAGAGACATTTGGGGTTGGCCATTCAAGCTGCTGTTCTGATGCACTTTCTCAAGTCTGCCTTTTATCCACAACTTCCATGTGGGTCTGTCACTTGCAATATGTTTAGGAGATACTCAAAAGTGAAATCCATTAGGCTCTTTTTGCTATGAAAAGCTAATGTCCCTAATCATCATCATCGTGGGAAACACTGCCCATCTCCCAGCGCCCCGCTGCCAGCAGCTGCTGCCCTACCTCCCCATGCTGAGGACTAAGCTTCAAAGCAGGAAACACAGTCAGACTGCAGCCTCTGGTGGGAGCCCATTCCCCAAAGTGCTGAGCTGACTCTTGCATGCGTCTTCCCGTGCAGGTGTCCTCACCCCTCCGACAGGGTCTTAGCTGCTGGACCACTCGGCTTCCTATAATTTACTTCTTCATGCGCTCCAGTGTACCATTCAAGAAAATGACAGAGCAGGAAGATCACATACAGAGGCAAGCCCTGGGTCTTGACTCCCCGTCCAGACATCCTTTAAGGACTGCATACTCAATCCCAAAGATCCACAGACATCAGACACGGATTCAAGCGGCAGACCATTAATAGGTTTCAAATTCCAATAAGCTTTCCAGTTAACATTACTCTACTCCAGTCTTAATTTAACAAAAAAATACTGTTACACTTAAGCTTAAACAATAGAAAACTGGAGAGAGGGGAACAGGGAGTGCTCTACAGACAGACTCTTAAGAGTCCTGCTGTGGACAAGACTCATTTTTCAATCAAGGCTCATGAATTTCTATTTACTCTAGAAATTTTAGGTGGCAAGCTTTTTTTCTCTGATTTTAAAAGCACAAATGCCAAGGCAACAGGCAGGCTTTTCCCTGTACAGAGTATCAGCACTCTTATGCTCCATTTGTAAAGTTATTGGCTGAGGTATGAATAGGTTGTAAACAGAAGAAAGCTACAAACAACTTAGAGTCTGATGCTAAATGAGACAATTAACCTAAAATCTTTACAGTCTGGCACGCACAGCAAGACAACAGCCTCTGTAAGCAAGGAGCTATTTTCATCTTTCTGCAATCAAATCCTGGCTTCAATTAAAGACATATACCCGGCCTTAGTACATATGGGATGGCATCAAGACTTTTCAAGAACACGATTTCTCTCTTCTGTTAGATTAGGTATACCATCTTCCGCAAAACAGCTGGATCGTTTGTCAATAACCAAGGGCGCCAGATGGTTAGAAACATCCAGATACTTGAAAACATCTGGGTATTTTCTTCTTCATCCAGATGTTTGGCATCCCCTAGATGCAGCCTGCTATCTTTGGTTGAATAACTCTAAAGAAGCATTTGGCCAAGAGGTAAGTTTGCTTCATCAGTTCCTCCTCAGGGTAATTATGTTTGGCAAAAAGAAGCCTACGTGTTCTTCAGGGAATAAAGCTGATTCCATGATTTTTTCATCAGCATGAATTAACCAAACTACTTCTGGGACAAAAGAAAAACTAGGGGATGAAAAACAAATGCAAAACTGTCCAGCTATGCAAAGCAGGTTCAGTCACGTTCAACTGTCTTCTTGGAGTTCACAGAAATGTAACTACTCCTACAGACACCCAACCAGAACTGGAGTTTAGCACTGACAGTTCACACAGAAGGTGATCTTAAAAATGAAAGTTTGCTAGGCAAATGTGGGTAGAATTTGTTCTCATGCTAGTGTACTCTTCTGCTGAAGGTCCAGGTGTAATTTCAGATCTCTATCATGAATACTGACATATGTTCCTTCACTCAACAAAAATCTACTTGATTCCTACTGTCTACACACTCACATCCATGAGGCAGAGAAATCAGCGCTGAGTTAAAACAGATACGGTTCTTACCCGCGTATGGTTTCCAGATTCAGCAAATATTCTCACTCAAATAAGCATACCTCTATCCATGGATCATGATAAGTGCTGTGAAATAAAGGTAAAGAACTTTGGGAGGTCTGGCTGAGATGAGGAGGTCCAAGAAAGGGTCTTGGAAATCTGAAAGACGAGGCTTAGCAAGGATGATTGAGGAAAGCACCCCAGCCAGGGCAGACAGAGTGGGGCGAGGGGTGCCTGGAAAAGCCTCACCTCCTCAGAGAACACAGGAAGGCTGGGAGCAGAGTGTGACAAGATACGAGGCCAAAGGGGTGGGTCAAGGGAGACTTCTGTGGTTACAGTTACATGCATCTACACACGCGAGAAAGTGGCAGCGAACTTATTCCTAAGCATTTCAGTCCTGTCCAATTCTGTGCAACCCCATAGACGGCAGCCCACCAAGCTCCCTCATCCTTGGGATTCTCCAGGCAAGAACACTGGAGTGGGTTGCCATTTCCTTCTCCAATGCATGAAAGTGAAAAGGGAAAGTGAAGTTGCTCAGTCGTATCCGACTCTTAGCAACCCCATGGACTGCAGCCCACCAGGCTCCTCCGCCCATGGGATTTTCTAGGCAAGAGTGCTGGAGTGGGGTGCTATTGCCTTCTCCAGAGAACTTATTAGATCACCAAAAATGTCACAGCTTAAAATAACACAAGTTAATCACCTTCCCATTCTACATATCAGAGCTCCCACACAGACCATGGGGACAGCCCCAGAGGTTGGCGATGTGCTCCTCCCCAGCGTCTCCAAGGAGAGGACCGACCCCATCACCCCTTCCACCATCCCGGAGGCCGCCTGCTCCCCTCGGCACATGGTGCCTTCTCTGCATCTGCATAGCCAGCAGGGTCTAGTTGAGTCCTCTCTCTGACTGCCTCACCTGACTCATGTGCCACTTTTTATGGTCCTCCTAATTACACACGGTCCACCCAGACAATCCTGGATAACCCCTCCATTTAAAATTCAGCTAATTATTAATCTTGATTTCATCTGCAATGGTTCTCCTTTGGGGGTCAGAATTCTATGCAGAGCAGAATTACATACGTCCATATTGCACCAATGTCAGTTTCCTGGCTCCCTAGTTACAGAAGATGTAAACTTTGTAGAAAGCTGGATAAAAAGAACATGGATCCTCCCTATTTTTTGTAGCTTCCAATGAATCTATAATTATTTCAAAGTGACAGCTGTTTTAAACAATTTTTTAAATAGCCAATATTTAAAGGACATGTGTATGACACAGCATACTTTATATGTATTATATGTATTATCCCATTCAATTTCCATGATTCTATAAGATAGTGACTATTCCTCTTCTCCAGATTAGGAAACGGAAGCCAAGATAGCTTTAATTAAATAACTTCATAATATCTTTTATTAATTTAATTTGGCCAGTTTTAAGTCAAAATAGGGTGACTCTAGAGATTGTACTGTAACATGTGTTTAATTTATGGACTCAAATTTAAAGTGCCAAATATATAGACCCCAAAAAGCAGAAAAGGGCAGCCTGATGAGAATTATTATCATTAAAAAAAAAAGTCCTAGAAGACGATGACTCCAGATGAGCCTAAAGAGATCATCTGGGAGGCTAAATGCCGACTTGTCTCAGAAGAAACTCCTCTCCCTACTGCCTAAAAAAACTGAGTTAGAGCCAGGGTAAAGACTGAGAGAAGAGTGGAATTACCACCACACTTGGGGGCCACTGCCTATGGATGAATCTACAGGGCAGATACTACCGAAATGCCAGCTACCGTTCTTTTCCTTCCTTTTTCCCAAATGCATGGACCCAAGAACAAACCGAGCTGTCCACGTAAATCCTTCACTTCAGAGAAGTGTCTTCAAGGACATGTGGCACAGAGTTTCTCTCATTCATCCCCACCCTTTCCTGGTTTTCAGCTCAGGGGAAGGGACAGTGGACCATGACCAGGCCCAAAAGACAGGCAGCCTAGACTCCCTCCTGAGAATCTAAGCGTGAGCTGAGTCACACAAGGCAGCGGATTGAAGCTGAATCATCCCAAGGACAGCTCATGGGAAAAGACCACCATGAGTCTGTGGTCATGGTGACCACAGAAGCCCAAGCACAAGGATGGAAGCTACACACTTAGGACAGCAGGCTGAGGCACACCAAGGCCCCGGTGCACCAATCTGAAAAGTAAGCCACAGTGCGCCTGCCTTTCTGTTACATGCACGCAGAGTCACACCAGATACAGCATCATGTTTTCCTTCTCAAATCATCCAGGCTTCTCTGTTGCTTGCAGCCAAAGAGCCCTTAGATGGGCAAGGCCTCCAACCATAACACAAAGCTGGAGATTCTTCTATTCTTTATGCACTCCCCTCTAATCCCTCCATTCCCGTTTCCATCGAAACTAAAACTTTTTCAGAAACTTAAATACACATATAGGGAAAAAGAAGTCCTCCCAAGCCCAGGGCTCCTAAAGGTTCCTATAGGCTGCTTCTCAGGCCACTCAATTATCAAACTCCCCTAGGAAGCAGGGATCAAGGGCACGTCATTCTCCAACTCTGAAGTGGAGGGACGAAATGCCTCTGACTCAAAGGGAAGAGAACTCACATTCCCGCGGTATTTTCTAAAGGGATATTGTTAGAACCAGTTTCTGCTCCTGGATCTTTTGTGCTCCAGGGTAGAAGCAGGCAGCGGTCCAAAAGCCGTGTGACCTTTTCAGCAGCCGTAAGGAAAAAGTCACTACCACTTTGCTTTCTATACCGAGGCTGAAGAAAGAATACCCAAAGCCAGTGCACCAGGGGATTAGCAATGTCTTCCAAAAAAGAAACAGAAATGTTTATGGGGAGTGAAAATGAATGATAATCGTCTCACTGTCCACTCTCATTTCCTGGTGGTTCCACCAAGTACCGGGATGTCATAAACACTGAGAGGGGAACAAAACGTTCTCATAAATCAAGGGGAAGACTCTGGGAAGGAGCCACAGGGAGGCACGCCTGCTGAGCTGCAGACTCTGGACAGCGAGTCAACAGGCCTTTCAGAACCTACGTGGCGCGGCCCCGGCGCAGAAGGAACACAGATCCTCCGCATCCATGCCGGCGTACACACACGTGCAATCTCGAGCGCTGAGAAGGCTGTCCGCACACACCTCTAATGTTCCCGCTTCCCATCACGGTTCCTCAGGCTGCAGCCCAGCGCTTCTCAACTTAGCACTGCTGACTTCTGGGGTCAGGTCGCTCTTCATGTGGGGGTGAACCCACACACTGAAGGATGTTTAGAAGAATCTCTGGCTCTGACCCTCTAGGTGCCAGGAGCCCCTCTAAATCACAAATGCAAATGTTTCCAGACATCGTCATGGGTGCCCAGGATCGCCCTCAGGGACAGCGGCTGCCTTGCTGAACTCGCTCTGCCTGTGTGTGTTTAGTCAAAACCCCCCAGCATTCAGGTCTCCATGGCTGTTAGTCCCATCCTCCACTTGGGCAACCCCTACTCATCCTTCTGATTCAGCCTCAGAACAACCACCATCCCTAGGCCGCCTCGGAGCCCTCCGTTCCTTTGAGGAGTTAAGTGCCCCTTTTCCAGTGCCCCTGATTCCCTGGACCACAGATGACGCATGCCATCCACAGACTCCTCTCTCGACAGACTTTACCTCTAGCTTCTCCCTGCCTTGCAAGCGGGAGGCACATTTATCTCCTCTCTGAGTCCCCAGTGCTCAGGAGAGTGCTGGGTCATCGCAGATATTCAATAAAGGCTTGTTAGAAACATGAATAATGAATAAACAGGGAGACAAAGGGAAGTGTCAGCAGGAGGCCTGGCACGCAGGACATTTGAGTACATAACTCTACAGCTTCCAAAGCAGCATGGAGAAGGAGACTGCAGCCGGGGATCTGCTACCTGGGATGGAGCATGGGGGAAAGAAAAAAAAAAGGGCATTACATCATCCTCACCATTGTACAGGAACAGAGTCTCAGCTTGACAGGCTGTCAAGCTGGGTACAGCAATGGAGAAAGCAGAACAGGAATAAAAATATTTTAAAAAGCTCCATTTTCCAGGTTAGAAAACTGAAGCTCAGGCTAAAACATCTTGTCCAAGGACATACCCTAGAGAAGAGAAAGAGCTCTGAGTTGAAGGTAAGCCATGAGGTCCCAGCAACCAGGAAACAATGCCACAGGCAGGGTGAGAGCTGTCCAATCGAATCCTGTAGCTGTGAGAGACACTTTAAGCAGAAGTCTACTTGGCTCTCTTGCCAAGATGCTGAGTGAGTGGTAAGAGAGGCATTCACATCCACTGTGTCTGGTGGTGGGGGACAGGCACAGACCTCTTGGAAAGGAAAGTGACAGCCCATGTTAAGATAACACAGGATGGAGGAACCTTTGCACCAGCTGCTCCACTTCAGGGAATCTGACCAAGCAAAACCATCGTGCACACACACACACACACACTCAGTGCACAGATACAGACACTAACTGCATGCTATGATACTATGTAAAATGGTGTGCATTCAGTGGGGTTCAGTCGACCGGGCATGTCCAACTCTTTGCAACCCCATGGACTGCAGCATGTCAGGCCTCCCTGTCCATCACCCACTCCCGGAGCTTGGTCAAACTCATGTCCATCGAGTCAGTGATGCCATCCAACCATCTCATCCACTGTCGTCCCCTTCTCCTCCTGCCTTCAATCCTTCCCAGCATTAGGGTCTTTTCCAGTGTGTCAGTTCTTCATATCAGGTGGCCCAAGTAAGTAATATGGTGTGGATTAGCATATTATGGTGTGTCTCAACTATGTTACTATGTAAAGTGGTGTGTATCAGCAGAGTGTTGAAACAGGAGGCAGTAACTTGGTTCAACTGTGGCCATGAAAACCGAGGAGTCACATTTCTTTAAATGCAATCATGGTAATTTGTAGCATGTTCACACAGAGGAATACTCAAGAGCCAGGAGAATGATCTACAACAATATGCAACACTAAGCATAAATCTCATAAGCATAATGTCGAGAGAAAGAAGCAGACACACAGGAGTACCCGGTGCACAACTGCACTTACATAAGATCGAAGGCAGACAGAAACCATCTCTGCAGTCCGCAGTCTGAAGTCAGGTCGGTGGGAAGCCGTGCAGGGTGACAGAGGTGTGTGGGAGACAAGCGCTGAAGGTGGCAGAAGCAGGCCTCAGAGTTTTGGTTTACTCCTGACCCAGTGACTGCCTGCCTGCTGGTGCTGAGTTTGTTCGTCTCCAACCAGCAGCAAGCACACCCACTTTCGCAGGTGTGTGATTTATTGCCACAGTTTTAAAACCACAGTCACAATTCCATAAAAACAAGAAGCTGCCTCTGAGAGTTAGGAAGAAGTCAATCACTGCAGTAACAGAGGTTGTCTTTCAGTGGTGAGACCATGGAAACTGCCTTCCTGTCTTCCTACTGCTCTACGCTATCTGCTGCTGCTGCTGCTGCTGCTAAGGCGCTTCAGTCGTGTCCAACTCTGTGCGACGCCATAGGTGGCAGCCCACCAGGCTTCCCCGTCCCTGGGATTCTCCAGGCAAGAACACTGGAATGGGTTGCCATTTCCTTCTCCAGTGCATATACGTGAAAAGTGAAAGTGAAGTCGCTCAGTAGTGTCCAACTTCTAGAGACCCCATGGACTGCAGCCTACCAGACTCCTCTGTCCATGGGATTTTCCAGGCAAGAGTACTGGAGTGGGGTGCCATTGCCTTCTAAGTCAATAATAAGCGTTTTTATGGGGAGAGGGAGTAAACAGTACTTAAAACGCTTGGCAGGATCCCACAGACCTAACAACAGTGTTCCGAGCCTTGAGGTGCGTGTGCACACGTGCTTTACCGAGGGAAGCACGGCCAGTCTGGAGGAAGGAGGTCCTGCTAATCTCCACACGAGTGAAGGCGGCGTTCTTTCTCACTGGCCAGTCTGGACGAACTAACCACAAAAGACAGAGTCTGAAATCCTGTGGGAATCAACTAAGAAACACTAAAGACACATCATGGTATCAAGTATGGAGGCCCTTATGCCCAGATACTGTGGGTAGGGCGTCTGGATGGCTTTTATTCTCCTCTCCTTCTCCGTATTTTTATTTTTTTAAAATACTGAAACTGTGTGAATTATTTGTGCCCGAGTTACTCACCTGAAAATGGGGGTGACAGAAATCTGAATAACTACAAGGATTAACAAGCACTAAACAGTGTTAAGTGCACACTGAGTGTGATAAGCACATTTCAGAGGTGTTTTTTCCCTTCTTCTTCATATAATTATTTTCATGTTATATACAAATTGCAACATACCTTTAGGAGTACAAGGTGAAAGTCTTCTTCCAAAAACAAAAAGCAAGAGTGCCACTTCTCATTCTCAACATTTCTATTACTACCTCTCCACTGATTTTAGGACTTCCCTTGTGGCTCAGATGGTAAAGCATCTGCCTACAATGCAGGACACCCGGGTTCGATCCCTGGGTTGGAAAGATCCTCTGGAGAAGGCGATGGCACCCCATTCCAGTACTCTTGCCTGAAACATGCCATGGATGGAGGAGCATGGTAGGCTACAGTCCATGGGGTCACAAAGAGTCGGACACGATTGAGAGACTTCACTTGGTCACTTGGTCAGTGATTTTAGTTGCTAAATAATTTTAAATTAATTCTAGGGAAATCTCTACTTTTGCCTCACATTTATTGCTTTCTTAAATGAGAAAAGTTGCTATTTATATAGCACACAGAAGAAAAAGAGACAAAATCTGACACCAAAAAATAGAGAGAAATCAGGGTCGGGGGAGGATGGAAGAATGGACAGATGGAGAGATGGACAGAAGGATGGAGGAATGGACAGAATGATGGACAGATGGATAACTGACTGGCTAGACCGGTGGGCTTGTGAGTATGAAGGAAGATGGATAGATGGATAGAGAGCTGAAAGGACAGATGGATAAAAACTAGAACAAACTGCCCAGAAGAGCTCGAGACATCTGAGCCAAAGAGAAGGCCTCTCTCTGTGACAGAGCCCAGCAAGAATTCCCATCCCATGCATGGACTGACTTCCCAGAGGCCCCAGGTGGCTGTGAATGTAGGAAGAAGCTGAGACAGCTCCCTAAATCAGCGTAACAGCAGCAACGGTGGAGGTGGCCACAACAGCTGCGGTCAGCCATGGCAGCGGCAGGAACACACGTTCAGGGAGTCTCGCCAACGTGCCCGGCAGATTTTCCAAGGTGCTTCTTATTCTGTATCTGGTAAAGAGGAATGAAGACTGCAGGTGGAGTGAGGGTTGCTAGTCTGCTTGCCTCCAGATGGGAAGATGTCTTTCACATCAGTGTGATCACAAGGGCCTTAACATGGGCAATGGGGACAGAAGAGAGGACGGGAGACATGGCCATCTGAGAATGACTCGGTCCAATGCTGCTGGCTTGCAGGAGGAAGGACGGGGCCACGAACCAAGAAATGTGAACAGTCTCGGTAAACTAGAGAAGAAAAGGAGACGGACCCTCCCCTAGAGCCTCCAGAAAGAAGAGAGTCTGTCATCACCTTGCTTTTGGCCAAGGAGACCTGCATTGGAATTCTGACCTCCAAAACTAGAAGGTGATACATTTGTGTTGTTTGAAGACATTAAGCTTCAGGTAATCTATTATGGCAGCCACAGAAAACTAATAACCCCCCCTCCAGGCTACTTTACAAAAATAATTTTTATTACACAAGTCATGTGGGAGCACAGTTCCCCTTTAAAAACACTTGAGCATTCATAGGGCTTTCACCTTGCAATGCAGGAGACACAGGTTCGATACCTGGGTTGGGAAGATCCCCTGGAGGAGGAAATGGCAACCCACTCCAGTATTCTTGCCTGGGGAATCCCATGGACGGAGGAGCCTGGCAGGTTCAGCCCAGGGTGTGGTAAAGACTTAGCAACTAAACAGCAACAAAGCGTGAGCAGCCAGGTTAAAGGGCCCCGTGGCCCTCAATCCTGGCCCTTCTCCTCACCGCCAAACCCATACAAAGGTGACGATAAAGACATACATACAACAATCTGGGGGCACATCTCCTGGCCCCCGGGTCTGCACGTCCCCACATTAATCTATGCCCAGGTCACAGCACACAGGGACCCTTCCTGCAGTTCCAGCCTCCAAACAGTTAGCATCCTCTCACCAGGAAGGAAGCCAGCTCACCAAGCCCCACACACAGGCAGCCCAGTGTCTGCAGGTGCTCCTGTGGGACGGGGGATGGGGGGGGGTGATGGGTTGAGGGGGTTTCATGCACCTCCTGTCTCCCTTCCAGTTATAAATCCCCTCACTCTGGAGCTTGGGGAGGGAACTGAGGTCTCTGAACCTGAATCTGTTCAATGTCCATCACGTGGAAGATCAAGAAAGGAATTTGTTTATACATGTTGGGCCTTGTCCTACCAAAAATATATAAATATATTCAGACTAAGGCATTCACGGAGCATGATCAATAGCACTACAACCAGCCTGCGAGTGTTGACAAGGCCGCCGGAGTGCTCACACCACACCATCCCCCTCCTGCTCGGTAACCCTCAGGCCATCTGGTACTCTTCACAACTCCTGTATCTGTCTCCCACATCTTCTGGGAGAAGGCTCACAAATGACAAGCTAGTTCAGGCTTGTAGAGCCCAAGGTGCATGAAATACTCCTCAAACCCACGCAGGCAGCTGGCACGGGGCCATGCTCAAGGTCCATCTCCTAGGGGCTGCCTAAGCCCACGCCTGAGCCCATGCCTGGCTCATGTTCACACTGTCAGCAGGGGGCCCTACCCTCAGAGGTGGCTCCTGGTCTCCACTAGTGAGGGTCCCTCCTCTGCAAATTGCACTCAGTTCTCTCAGGTGGTTGTGGTTGTCGTTCAGTTGCTCGGCCGTGTCCGACTCTGAGAGCCCATGGACTGCAGAACACCAGGCTTCCCTGCCCTTCACCATCTCCCAGAGCTTGCTCAAACTCATGTCTAGGGAGTCAGCAATGTTATCCAACCTTTTCATCCTCTGTCAACCCCTGCTTCTCCTGCCTTCAACTTTTCCCAGCATCAGATCTTTTCTAATAAGTCAGCTCTTCATATTAGGTAGCCAAAGTATTGGAGGTTCAGCTTCAGTATAGGTCCTTAAAATGAATATTCAGGACTGATTTTCTTTAGGATGGACTGGTTGGATCTCCTTGCAGCCCAAAGGACTCTCAAGAGTCTTCTCTAACACCACAGTTCAAAAGTATCAGTTCTTCAGCACTCAGCCTTCTTTATGGTCCAGCTCTCACATTCATATGACTAATGGAAAAACCATAGCTTTGACTACACAGACCTTTGATGGTGAAGTAATATCTCTACTTTTTAATATGCTCTCTAGGTTGGTCATAGCTTTTCTTCCAAGGAGCAAAACGTCTTTTAATTTCATGGCTATAGACACCATCTACAGTGATTTTGGAGCCCCCAAAAATAAAGTTGGTCACTGTTTCCACTGTTTCCCCATCTATTTGGCATGAAGTGATGGGATCAGATGCCACAATCTTTGCTTTCTGAATGTTGAGTTTTCAGCCAGTTTTTTCATTTTCCTCTTTCATTTTCATCAAGAGGCTCTTTAGTTCTTCTTCATTTTCTGCCATAAGGGTGGTGTCATCTGCATATCTGAGGTTACTGATATTTCTCCCTGCAATCTTGACTCCAGCTTGTGCTTCATCCAGCCTGGCATTTCATATGATGTACTCTGTATAGAAGTTAAATAAGCAGGGTGATAATATACAGCCTTGATGTACTCCTTTTCCAATCTGAAACCAGTGCATTCTTTCCTGTCCAGTTCTACGTGTTGCTTCTTGACCTGCATACGGTTTCTCAGGAGGCAGGTGGTCTGGTATTTCCATCTCTTTAACAATTTCCCACAGTTTGTTGTGATCCATACAGTCAAAGGCTTTAGTGTAGTCAATGAAACAGAAGTAGATATTTTTCTGGAATTTTCTTGCTTTCTCTATAATCCAATGGTTGTTGGCAATTTAATCTCTGGTTCCTCTGCCTTTTCTAAATCCAGCTTGAGCATCTGGGAGTTCTCGGTTCACATAATGTTGAACCCTGGCTTGGAGAATTTTGAGCATTACTTTACTAGCATGTGAGATGAGTGCAACTGTGTGGTAGTCTGAACATTCTTTGGCACTTCCCTTCTTTGGGACTGGAATAAAAACTGACCTTTTCCAGACCTGTGGCCACTGTTGNTAAAGACTTAGCAACTAAACAGCAACAAAGCGTGAGCAGCCAGGTTAAAGGGCCCCGTGGCCCTCAATCCTGGCCCTTCTCCTCACCGCCAAACCCATACAAAGGTGACGATAAAGACATACATACAACAATCTGGGGGCACATCTCCTGGCCCCCGGGTCTGCACGTCCCCACATTAATCTATGCCCAGGTCACAGCACACAGGGACCCTTCCTGCAGTTCCAGCCTCCAAACAGTTAGCATCCTCTCACCAGGAAGGAAGCCAGCTCACCAAGCCCCACACACAGGCAGCCCAGTGTCTGCAGGTGCTCCTGTGGGACGGGGGATGGGGGGGGGTGATGGGTTGAGGGGGTTTCATGCACCTCCTGTCTCCCTTCCAGTTATAAATCCCCTCACTCTGGAGCTTGGGGAGGGAACTGAGGTCTCTGAACCTGAATCTGTTCAATGTCCATCACGTGGAAGATCAAGAAAGGAATTTGTTTATACATGTTGGGCCTTGTCCTACCAAAAATATATAAATATATTCAGACTAAGGCATTCACGGAGCATGATCAATAGCACTACAACCAGCCTGCGAGTGTTGACAAGGCCGCCGGAGTGCTCACACCACACCATCCCCCTCCTGCTCGGTAACCCTCAGGCCATCTGGTACTCTTCACAACTCCTGTATCTGTCTCCCACATCTTCTGGGAGAAGGCTCACAAATGACAAGCTAGTTCAGGCTTGTAGAGCCCAAGGTGCATGAAATACTCCTCAAACCCACGCAGGCAGCTGGCACGGGGCCATGCTCAAGGTCCATCTCCTAGGGGCTGCCTAAGCCCACGCCTGAGCCCATGCCTGGCTCATGTTCACACTGTCAGCAGGGGGCCCTACCCTCAGAGGTGGCTCCTGGTCTCCACTAGTGAGGGTCCCTCCTCTGCAAATTGCACTCAGTTCTCTCAGGTGGTTGTGGTTGTCGTTCAGTTGCTCGGCCGTGTCCGACTCTGAGAGCCCATGGACTGCAGAACACCAGGCTTCCCTGCCCTTCACCATCTCCCAGAGCTTGCTCAAACTCATGTCTAGGGAGTCAGCAATGTTATCCAACCTTTTCATCCTCTGTCAACCCCTGCTTCTCCTGCCTTCAACTTTTCCCAGCATCAGATCTTTTCTAATAAGTCAGCTCTTCCTATTAGGTAGCCAAAGTATTGGAGGTTCAGCTTCAGTATAGGTCCTTAAAATGAATATTCAGGACTGATTTTCTTTAGGATGGACTGGTTGGATCTCCTTGCAGCCCAAAGGACTCTCAAGAGTCTTCTCTAACACCACAGTTCAAAAGTATCAGTTCTTCAGCACTCAGCCTTCTTTATGGTCCAGCTCTCACATTCATATGACTAATGGAAAAACCATAGCTTTGACTACACAGACCTTTGATGGTGAAGTAATATCTCTACTTTTTAATATGCTCTCTAGGTTGGTCATAGCTTTTCTTCCAAGGAGCAAAACGTCTTTTAATTTCATGGCTATAGACACCATCTACAGTGATTTTGGAGCCCCCAAAAATAAAGTTGGTCACTGTTTCCACTGTTTCCCCATCTATTTGGCATGAAGTGATGGGATCAGATGCCACAATCTTTGCTTTCTGAATGTTGAGTTTTCAGCCAGTTTTTTCATTTTCCTCTTTCATTTTCATCAAGAGGCTCTTTAGTTCTTCTTCATTTTCTGCCATAAGGGTGGTGTCATCTGCATATCTGAGGTTACTGATATTTCTCCCTGCAATCTTGACTCCAGCTTGTGCTTCATCCAGCCTGGCATTTCATATGATGTACTCTGTATAGAAGTTAAATAAGCAGGGTGATAATATACAGCCTTGATGTACTCCTTTTCCAATCTGAAACCAGTGCATTCTTTCCTGTCCAGTTCTACGTGTTGCTTCTTGACCTGCATACGGTTTCTCAGGAGGCAGGTGGTCTGGTATTTCCATCTCTTTAACAATTTCCCACAGTTTGTTGTGATCCATACAGTCAAAGGCTTTAGTGTAGTCAATGAAACAGAAGTAGATATTTTTCTGGAATTTTCTTGCTTTCTCTATAATCCAATGGTTGTTGGCAATTTAATCTCTGGTTCCTCTGCCTTTTCTAAATCCAGCTTGAGCATCTGGGAGTTCTCGGTTCACATAATGTTGAACCCTGGCTTGGAGAATTTTGAGCATTACTTTACTAGCATGTGAGATGAGTGCAACTGTGTGGTAGTCTGAACATTCTTTGGCACTTCCCTTCTTTGGGACTGGAATAAAAACTGACCTTTTCCAGACCTGTGGCCACTGTTGAGTTTTCCAATTTGCTGGCATATTGAATACAGCACTTTAACAGCATCACCTTTTAGGATTTGAAATAGCTCAGCTGGAATTCTGTCACCCCAGTAGTTTTGTTGGTAGTGATGCTACTTAGTAAATTCCACTGGGTTTTCCCAGGGGCTAAAACATATGAAAAGGGGTGGAGATGGGCTGAGATGGAAGTCAGAGTAGGCAAAGGTGAGAAAAATTCCATTCTCACCAGCCCCACCCACATGCTGGAGCCCAAGAGCCAGGTTAAGGCATGGAACCCCCATCCTAGAGAGATGCCCAATGCAACAAGACAAGGTGTGGCATTCCACCGTGACCAGCACACAGAGTGCACCCTGTATGTGATGGCGGCAGGACAGGGGTGCCTACAGCATCATGAGGACCCCTAGTTTTATTACAGACTCGGGTCCACTCATCAGCTGTGAGGGCAAGGACTTTGGATATACAGCTAAAGCCATCAATTTGGAAATGTGGCCGTGCTCTCAGGAGAACAAATGAGCTCCAAGAGGAATATGATCAGCTTGTCCCTGGGATTCAGTGGAAAATTAGTTCATTCCATCAACAGACATTGTGTGTACTAACCTGCATGTGTGCATGAGATAGATTCCTGCCATGTGGTGTGGGCAGGGCCCAGAGAGACTCTCTGCAAGCAATGACAGAAATGATTTCAGGGTAACTTAAGGAAATTCAAGAGTAGAAGGAAACATATCAAGGGAATGTTCTTATGGGAAAAGCTGAATAACTTTTGGATGTGTGATCATAAAAGCAAACAAACGCCAATCGATGTATCACGGTGGTGTGAGGGCGGAGCCATGGATGATGGTGATGCTGATGACAGTGGAGGAAGAGCTAAAGGAGGAAGACAGGAGGGAGGGGGGGATGGAAAAGCAGTGACAGCAACCTCAATGCTCGCGGCTGGGACAGCCACTCAACACCCACTGATGCCAACCTAAGCACCACACACACCTGACCTCGCTTCATCCTTTCTGCAGTTCTTGAAAGTGCAAATGTTAGTCACTCAGTCATGTGCAACTCTTTGCGACCCTGTAGACTATAGCCCACCAGGCTCCTCTGTCCATGGAATTCTCCAGGCAAGAATACTGGAATTTGGGTTGCCATTCCCTTCTCCAGGGGATCTTTCCAACCCAGGGATCAAACTGGCATCTCCTGCATTGCAGACAGATTCTGTTACCTCTAAGCCACCAGGGAAGCCTCAACAATCCTGTCATAGGTTCAGTTATTACCCCCTTTTTACAGAGGGGAACCTTCAGACTAAGCAGGATTACACTGGAGTCCAGAGAGTCAAATCCAAGGCATCGGCCTGACTCTGGTGACCAAGCCCACGACCACCGAGGCAGACGCTGCTGGGCGACCCCTCTGATCACTCTCCCTGTCATCTTTGCTAAGAGCATCCAGGAAAGACGGTCCCCTTTCCAGACTTCCTTGCAGCTATGTATGGTCTGTGATGGACATGCTGGTATCCCCCTTCTTCTTGTTAAGGAAGTAGACAGGACACCTGGAGGCTGAGGGGAGAACCCACAGCAGTCCTGGCCCCCTGACGGCATCACGCACATGGGCCCCCAGACTCAACGGCCTTCCCTCATGTATCTCATAATAAGAGAGACGAAACCCTGATGGGGAAAGCTGGGGTCCGGGCCAAGCCCCAGCTGGTGCAAGCACTGCAGGGAGGTGACCCTCAGTCGGCACAGGAGCCACTCGGGCTCCCCTCATCCCACCAGCTGCACAGGACATCACATGCGGGATCTGGTTCTGGTCTTGAAGCCCTAGAGTCACAACACTTGACCAGAATCTGAATTCTGCCAACTCAGATGACGGAACTGTGGGAAGAAGCGGGGTTCTCTGGGAAGTCAGGAAGGCATGGGGTTCACATTTCTAGACTCTTTGATCTGAAGTAAGAAATACACTCTGGTGGCCACAAATGAAACAAGCCGAACAAATACGCAGAAAAGATGCTATACACAGAGTGAACAGCTGAGGCTACCCAGGTTCCAGTCTTTGGGAAGAATGCCTAGATGGACTCTCAGTGATTCTGGGGACTTATGTGGGTGCCTCAAGGCAGGATCCTAAAAGACCTATTGCCAGAGGGAAAGGAAACCTCCAGTTGAGACTCTGGTTGCTTAACCAGACAACATGTAACCACCACTGGAGCCTTAGCTGGAAAGAGCTGGGCTCAGCTTTCCAGAATCTTCTACCATAAAAATGTCCAGGGAGACCATGGATATCACTATTTCACTATGTGCTTCCACAAGCCCTTCCTCCCTCACGTTTGCTTCCCGTCACTTGTTCCATTTACATATGAAGGAAGAAGAAAGGAAGCACCTAAGCTGTAGGCGCTCCATGCCTCACTGAAAGGCTGCTCTTGTGGAAGACTCAGGTGGCGGGTAACACAGATGCTCTCCCACATGGTCTGCTCTGTGGCGGGTGTCTATATATAAACACAGCTCGAATCCGCTGTGCGGTGTGCGGCCCAAGTTGACGCCGTGTGAAACACATCTGGATCAGGCCCCGTTCCCGATCAAAGGAAAGCCATTCTTCCTGGTGGTCCGACCACTTAACTTAAACAAAAAGAACTGAGCCAACTTTCATCAATGAGCCTTTCTTCCAACAGAAAAGAAAAAATAAAAAAGGATACAAAAATGAGTTGGCTACTGGTTATGGCGATGTTTTGCCACAAGGTTAATAATAATGGGTTTCAGGTCACTGGCAATTTCTCATTTCAAACGAACTTCAACCATCCATCCTCAAGGGGCAACTGTTTGACGTGGGCTATGTGGAACCCACAACCCTTCACGGACACCCAAGTGGAGGGTGAGTGACATTCTGCCATTCTATCATTACCAAAAACGAGAGACTTCTCATCCTCAAAATTTAAAAAGTGCTCATATATTCAAGCCGCATGGAAGATGCACAGGCTTGTTCCATTTCATGACGACTGAAACTTGAATTAGAGACTTATAATCAGTTTGTGGGAGCTGGGCTCATTCTTCCAGAGGGAACTAGGAAGGATAAAAATCAGAAACACCTCTGTTATCATTCAGAACACGCCACAGCTTTTACCTCCACTGCCACTCCCTTTTTCCCAGATGCTCATTTCACTTCTAAGGGGCCTAACCAGAGGTTTCAAGGCTCTCCCTCCCCTAGTACAGGGAAAGCAGGTTCGAAGGACAGAAGAATAAATGAACGGAGTGAAGTCAAAATCGCTCAGTCGTGTCCGACTCTTTGCGACCCCATGAACTATACAGTCCATGGAATTCTCCAGGCCAGAGTACTAGATTGGGTAGCCTTTTCCTTCTCCAGGGGCTCTGCCCAACCCAGGGATCGAACCCAGATCTCCTGCATGGCAGGCAGATTCTTTACCAGCTGAGCCATAAGGGAAGCCCCAAAACACCGGAATGGGTAGCCTATCCCTTTTCCAGCAGATCTTCCCGACCCTGGAATTGAACTGGGGTCTCCTGCACTGCAGGCAGGTTCTGTACCAGCTGAGCTATCAGGGAAGCCTGAATGAATGAATAAAGCTGCTTAAATTGGGAGGGGAAACATTAGGGAGCAGTGGAGATGATGGACAGCGAGAAACCATATGCCCTTTGGATACTTGTACTCAGCTCCGGCTAATTGTTGCCTCCTTCATCAGTTTTTAACTTTTACTTATTTTATTAACAAACAGCTCTGTTTCATTTTTGGCCATACTGCATGCAGTGTGGAATCCTAGTTCCCCAACCAGGGGTCGAACCCGTACCCACTGCACTGGGAGCTCAGAGTCCCGACCACTGAACCACCAGGGAAGTTCCCCTGCTCCCATGTGTGACTCTCACTGGCATGCCAGGTTTTTATGTGAAGTCTCCCAATCTGCATTTGCATCTTAGACATTTTTAAAATCACCATGTGAGCAAAAGAAAACACATCCTGCTGGCGGGTGATGTCCACTGATACAGAGGAACGTGACCCTGGGTGTTCTCCTCTACTCTGGAAGTCGTGTCCGCAGTCGTGGCCTGTACCTGCTCTGGGCCAAGACAAATGTGAAAGTGGAGGTAGGGAGGTGGGAGGAAAGTCTGGGAGCTGCAGGCGGGTCCTCAGACTTTCCAGAGTGATATATTGGCCTGTCAAATCTCATGACCCGCGGAGAATGATAAACACACTCGAAACCTCACCTAATTTTAAAGTAAGTTACTTTGATTCAGGAACCAACTTGTGGGCAGATCAGCCTCCACTCTGCGCCCTAAGCTCTATGCCAGATACCTCCCGTGAAGGAGAGAGAGGAAGGGCCCATCCCACCCCCTGCACTCCACTCGTGAGGCTGAGGCAGGCGGGGGCAGGGGGCTGTCATCCCAGGATCCCAGCGTCCCCTAGGTGGGCGGCAGGGACAAGAGGCAGTCCTGACCTACAGTGCTCCTTCTCATGTGCTAACTGTAGGCAAAGAGCCCTGAGGTCTTGGAGGGTCTGGTTTCTTAACAGGAGACTTGAATCTTTCTCCCCACATTTTTTTTTTTTTTGGTGTTACTGATTATGGCACCGAGCCCTGGGGAGCCATCTTCTGCTGAGATAAACACAGGACACCCTCACAGTCCTCATGAACACATTTTTCCTCCTCTCAAGTTTCACCAAAGGAAATCCTTCCCACAGTCAGTTGTACCTCGGTTGGAAATCGAAATCAGATTCACAAAAATACAAGACGTACAAGAAATTAAGTTTCCTTGATAATGCAAAAGTACTGAAAATTAACAACAAAGCTTTGCTAGCTGGAAAAAGAAATTGACAGTATCCACAGTATCGGCTCATGAACTAACCTGTGACTCCTAATCTCCCAAAACCAACCCCTGCTAAAACAGAGTAAAAAGATGTAATACCAAATATTACATGTGAACCTCGAGACTTACTTGCAGAGTGATTGAAAACCAAAAGTTAACAGAGACATTTTGAGCATAACTGGGTAAATCTTGGTACACTCTTTTATGTTAGTGAGTTATTCTCAGTTTCATAGACATGATAATGTTGATAAATGTGATCACAAAGAGCAAGGACTTTGGTTTTAGGAGATGTCTGCCAAAGTACTGAAGTATAAAGAGTGTCAGAGTCCGCAACTTACATACACACATGGATGGATGGACGAATGGATGAATACATCTCTCAAGTGGCTGAAGAAGTGGATGGATAAATGGATGGGCAGCTGGTGGATGACCAGATGAAAAGATGAATGAATAAATGGAATGGATGGATGGACAGACAGATGGCTTGATGGACTAACTAAATATATTAAGGCACTAGCAATTATTGAATCTAGGTGGTGAGCATATAGTTATGCACTGTACTATTACTGTTTGAATTTTCTATACACTCAATAATTTTTACAACCAAAAGTTAAGAAACCTGTTACTTTCAGAATTTCAGTGTTTTATTTCATCTTTCTTCAAAAACTTTTAAAAGCAGGTATTACAAAGAAGTAGCAGGTGGAAAATGGTTATAAAAGTGAGATTTACTCCCATTAATATTACAGAGAAGAGGGTCTGACTGTTGAGATCCCAACCTAAGGGTCTTTTAAAGGGCATCCCAAAGAACACTAAACCCATTCCTTCAACTGACTTGAGAAAACTGAGGCTCAGAGAGGCTCANGGAAGGGCCCATCCCACCCCCTGCACTCCACTCGTGAGGCTGAGGCAGGCGGGGGCAGGGGGCTGTCATCCCAGGATCCCAGCGTCCCCTAGGTGGGCGGCAGGGACAAGAGGCAGTCCTGACCTACAGTGCTCCTTCTCATGTGCTAACTGTAGGCAAAGAGCCCTGAGGTCTTGGAGGGTCTGGTTTCTTAACAGGAGACTTGAATCTTTCTCCCCACATTTTTTTTTTTTTTGGTGTTACTGATTATGGCACCGAGCCCTGGGGAGCCATCTTCTGCTGAGATAAACACAGGACACCCTCACAGTCCTCATGAACACATTTTTCCTCCTCTCAAGTTTCACCAAAGGAAATCCTTCCCACAGTCAGTTGTACCTCGGTTGGAAATCGAAATCAGATTCACAAAAATACAAGACGTACAAGAAATTAAGTTTCCTTGATAATGCAAAAGTACTGAAAATTAACAACAAAGCTTTGCTAGCTGGAAAAAGAAATTGACAGTATCCACAGTATCGGCTCATGAACTAACCTGTGACTCCTAATCTCCCAAAACCAACCCCTGCTAAAACAGAGTAAAAAGATGTAATACCAAATATTACATGTGAACCTCGAGACTTACTTGCAGAGTGATTGAAAACCAAAAGTTAACAGAGACATTTTGAGCATAACTGGGTAAATCTTGGTACACTCTTTTATGTTAGTGAGTTATTCTCAGTTTCATAGACATGATAATGTTGATAAATGTGATCACAAAGAGCAAGGACTTTGGTTTTAGGAGATGTCTGCCAAAGTACTGAAGTATAAAGAGTGTCAGAGTCCGCAACTTACATACACACATGGATGGATGGACGAATGGATGAATACATCTCTCAAGTGGCTGAAGAAGTGGATGGATAAATGGATGGGCAGCTGGTGGATGACCAGATGAAAAGATGAATGAATAAATGGAATGGATGGATGGACAGACAGATGGCTTGATGGACTAACTAAATATATTAAGGCACTAGCAATTATTGAATCTAGGTGGTGAGCATATAGTTA
Organism: Raphicerus campestris; assembly: GCA_006410735.1. Lineage (NCBI taxonomy): Eukaryota > Metazoa > Chordata > Mammalia > Artiodactyla > Bovidae > Raphicerus > Raphicerus campestris. The sequence continues at coordinate 1,995,721 of SJYW01044833.1, read as the reverse complement.
TGCACTGTACTATTACTGTTTGAATTTTCTATACACTCAATAATTTTTACAACCAAAAGTTAAGAAACCTGTTACTTTCAGAATTTCAGTGTTTTATTTCATCTTTCTTCAAAAACTTTTAAAAGCAGGTATTACAAAGAAGTAGCAGGTGGAAAATGGTTATAAAAGTGAGATTTACTCCCATTAATATTACAGAGAAGAGGGTCTGACTGTTGAGATCCCAACCTAAGGGTCTTTTAAAGGGCATCCCAAAGAACACTAAACCCATTCCTTCAACTGACTTGAGAAAACTGAGGCTCAGAGAGGCTCAGTGACTCCCCTACAATCACACAGCAAGTTAGCCACAGACGAAGGGATACAGTGGACCCCAGAGTTGCCCTCTATAACATAACGGACCACTTGAGCTGTCTGGCCTTGTCTTGATTCATAGCTGATTTTTAGGAGGGTAGAGTATGCCTTAGCGACGGCATGATCATTCATCCTTTGTTTTTAGAAATGATGTGGTTTTCTCAGAACCACAGGCTTCAAATGCACATTCTTGTCTTTCCCATTCACCCAATGAACTCTTCATCACACTTACTGTAAAGGGCATTTTCTTGGGCTCTTGGAAAAACAGGCAGACCTGCAGCCCAGGGCCCCTGCTCTGGAAACACTGACATCCTACAAGTTATGGGCTGGAGTACAGGACAGCTCCCTAAGAGCTGTCCCCCAAAGGGTCAACTTCTAAAAATGGTTTCCAATCATTATATCTCCATGACAGGAGAAAAAATGTTATCTTGATAGTAAAGGATTTAAATTTATTGCACAGCTGAAAACGGTTAGTGAATTGGAATTATAAAGTAATGAATCATTTCCTGGAAAAAGTTGAGCTGCTAGTCATGCCACTGCACGAAGAACTATTTAGGGATGTAGAAAGGGTAAAAAAAAAAAAAAGAAGAAGAAGAAGAAAAGAAAGTTAGGAAGCCTACCCAGGAAATTATTCTGAAATGTATACGCTCTCTCGAAGATTAAATTCATTTTCCAAAAGAAAAGAAAATTGAACAGACTTGGTGATTACTGTGGGGAAAAATTAAGCTGTCTCTAATTTCCATGCTGTCCCTCCTGTTTTGAGCACTGTCGTTCGTAAGCGATGGCACCATCTGGGTTTCGCAGTTTCCCTCTTGGCCCCTAGAGATCAAGCCAGGACTCTTCACCTCTTTCCTGGACTCTGTGTTCCTGCCAAACCGTGCCACGCAGCAGTATGCAGCCCTTGTCTCAGTCCACTGTCTTCAGTGGCAGCAGAACGGTGGTCTGTTTGATAAGAAAAGGGATTTCCTCCCATAGTTCAACACAGATGGAAGAAACCAGAGCCACACCATCAACTGACTGTGCTGGTTTACACTTTCAGCCCCAATTATTGTGTCTTGGTTGTATTTCCTAATCCCTGTAGGCGATCGGGGTTCAGTATATTCAAGGGATCAAGGTCGCGTGTATATATATAAGGCTCTGGGGGTAAGGAGGGGCCGGGCCCCAAGGGAGGACGGCCCACTCCTGGGATGAGAGGCTGAGAAGGCTGCTTTCACTCTCACTCAACCGGGTGTCAGAGACTGTGCTACCCCAGGCATTCAAAACCCTCCAGNTAAATGGAATGGATGGATGGACAGACAGATGGCTTGATGGACTAACTAAATATATTAAGGCACTAGCAATTATTGAATCTAGGTGGTGAGCATATAGTTATGCACTGTACTATTACTGTTTGAATTTTCTATACACTCAATAATTTTTACAACCAAAAGTTAAGAAACCTGTTACTTTCAGAATTTCAGTGTTTTATTTCATCTTTCTTCAAAAACTTTTAAAAGCAGGTATTACAAAGAAGTAGCAGGTGGAAAATGGTTATAAAAGTGAGATTTACTCCCATTAATATTACAGAGAAGAGGGTCTGACTGTTGAGATCCCAACCTAAGGGTCTTTTAAAGGGCATCCCAAAGAACACTAAACCCATTCCTTCAACTGACTTGAGAAAACTGAGGCTCAGAGAGGCTCAGTGACTCCCCTACAATCACACAGCAAGTTAGCCACAGACGAAGGGATACAGTGGACCCCAGAGTTGCCCTCTATAACATAACGGACCACTTGAGCTGTCTGGCCTTGTCTTGATTCATAGCTGATTTTTAGGAGGGTAGAGTATGCCTTAGCGACGGCATGATCATTCATCCTTTGTTTTTAGAAATGATGTGGTTTTCTCAGAACCACAGGCTTCAAATGCACATTCTTGTCTTTCCCATTCACCCAATGAACTCTTCATCACACTTACTGTAAAGGGCATTTTCTTGGGCTCTTGGAAAAACAGGCAGACCTGCAGCCCAGGGCCCCTGCTCTGGAAACACTGACATCCTACAAGTTATGGGCTGGAGTACAGGACAGCTCCCTAAGAGCTGTCCCCCAAAGGGTCAACTTTTAAAAATGGTTTCCAATCATTATATCTCCATGACAGGAGAAAAAATGTTATCTTGATAGTAAAGGATTTAAATTTATTGCACAGCTGAAAACGGTTAGTGAATTGGAATTATAAAGTAATGAATCATTTCCTGGAAAAAGTTGAGCTGCTAGTCATGCCACTGCACGAAGAACTATTTAGGGATGTAGAAAGGGTAAAAAAAAAAAAAAAAAGAAGAAGAAGAAAAGAAAGTTAGGAAGCCTACCCAGGAAATTATTCTGAAATGTATATGCTCTCTCGAAGATTAAATTCATTTTCCAAAAGAAAAGAAAATTGAACAGACTTGGTGATTACTGTGGGGAAAAATTAAGCTGTCTCTAATTTCCATGCTGTCCCTCCTGTTTTGAGCACTGTCGTTCGTAAGCGATGGCACCATCTGGGTTTCGCAGTTTCCCTCTTGGCCCCTAGAGATCAAGCCAGGACTCTTCACCTCTTTCCTGGACTCTGTGTTCCTGCCAAACCGTGCCACGCAGCAGTATGCAGCCCTTGTCTCAGTCCACTGTCTTCAGTGGCAGCAGAACGGTGGTCTGTTTGATAAGAAAAGGGATTTCCTCCCATAGTTCAACACAGATGGAAGAAACCAGAGCCACACCATCAACTGACTGTGCTGGTTTACACTTTCAGCCCCAATTATTGTGTCTTGGTTGTATTTCCTAATCCCTGTAGGCGATCGGGGTTCAGTATATTCAAGGGATCAAGGTCGCGTGTATATATATAAGGCTCTGGGGGTAAGGAGGGGCCGGGCCCCAAGGGAGGACGGCCCACTCCTGGGATGAGAGGCTGAGAAGGCTGCTTTCACTCTCACTCAACCGGGTGTCAGAGACTGTGCTACCCCAGGCATTCAAAACCCTCCAGTCAAGAGTCTTTTTGGCAGAGACCCATTCTCTGGGGTTCTAGGGACACAGAGAAGGATATGGCTCTGCCCAGCCCCCAGGTGATTAAGACTCACTATCCAACCGAACCTCAGAACATTCTCCCACCTAGCCCCCAGGCTCCTGTGACATCCAAAATGCTCATCTTTTCTGGCACAAACCTGGATCAAAAGGTGGAGGAGGAAGGACAGGAGTGTGAGCAGACAGATGCAGTGCAGCAGTGACGGAAGCTGACATTTACCGGCAGCGGACTATGACCCAGGGACGGTGTTAAAACGCCGACACGCACTCTCTTATTTAATTCACACAGTCTCAAAGGAAGACACTTTTCTTTTTCCCCAGCAGCACCGCACAGCCTATCGGGTCTCAGTTCTCAAAGCTCCATCCCCTGCAGTGGAAGTGCAGAGCCTTAACCACTGGACCGTCAGAGAAGCTCCTGGAAGAGACTATTATTAATCCTCTTTTATGGATGCGTTTAAGATTAATCCAATGGCCCCAGATCACACAGATAGTAATTGAGAGAGCCAGGATGCAAACCCAAGTGGACGTGACTCTGGAGACCCTAGTCTCCTCTGCTCCACTATACATGACCTTCTGTGTAGCTCCTCCTGCCTGGAAAGACCTCATCTCATCTCTGAGCTCAACATCCTGCCAAGGCATTAGGGCCCAGCCCCGTAAGCCATTTAGGATCACCCCAGCTGGAATGATGGTTCCCTCTTCAGAATATCCACCTAGCTTCCCTGTGCCTTGCATGAAGCCTTTAAAATAAGGACCAGACTGCAGGGACAGGACCCGTGGCTTTTATATCCTCCATGCAGAGGGCCCAAGAGCCTACCTCTGACACAGCTATTAGGCCACGGTTTAAGGGAAGGACTGAACATTTCAGGAGTTAAAAAAACACCCACGCCGTGCTTATTCCTTAAACATTCATTCAGTCCGTAATATGTTCAAGCTCCTCAGACTCTCTCAGTCTACTGGAAGGTGTCAGATTTCCTCTTGGGAGGAAACTAAACGGTGTATCTTTTGGCATCAAGTAAAAATCACTCCTTAATAGGTTCCTACAAAGGATGGGCTGGAGGTGCTTCTTCCAAATTCTATACCAAGGTTGCGAGGGATGCTGCTGGAAAGCTCCCCACACAATACCGTAATGACCAGAAAATGGAAAAATCCAAGAGACACAGCGGCCGTGGAACAGGGTTCAGGGATGGAGGGCAACTGTTGATCCGTGCAAAGATCAAAGCTGGGCAGAAATCCTTCCCAGGTTTACACAGCTGCAGGCTCCGTGCGGGAGCTGTAAAACAAACACCGTCGGGAGGGGCGGGGGAGGGCTTGTGCCTGGGACCGTGGGGATGTCAAGGACTCCCTGTGACATCAAATGACCAGGAGCCAGAGAGCCGCTTCGCTCTGGGCCTTGAAAAAGAAGCTTGAGCCCTTTTCCAATCCAGACCATATTTTTATTGGGCCCAAAGCTTTCACCAATTTGGCCTTCAGAAACACAATAAGGAAGAGGAAAGAGAACCATCTGCGAAAAAGAAAAAAAAAAATTCTTGGGTTTAATAAACACCATCAACAACAACAAACACAAACAAAACAAAACAAAAAAAAAGTGAATTGGTCAAATCTTGATAGCCTATGGGGCTATGTAACTCCCTGCCCCAGCTTATCCCGTTTAGTTGCTGTGTAGTAACATCTGAATGAGACCCAGAGCTCTCGAAACTCCTGTAGGTGCATAAATTCCTAAACTAAATAATAACAAAGCCATATGTTACCATATTTTTAGATATGAATTGCTGTATGAGGGACAAACACAAGAGCAGATCCCTGCTACATCATCTGAATGCATTAGAAAGAAAATCATCTCATAAGCATGCAAATTTTTTTTTTTTTTTTGCATCACAAAACTTGCATATTTCCCCTGTGTACAGAAGTATAATTTCTTTACTTGGTTGTTCCCAATGTCTTAAACTTGATATATATGTAATATTTGGAAATGAAAATAATATATATATGTGAATCCCTCGTTTCGTGTATTAGAAAACAATATGTTTTTGCTCATTAAAGGCGCCAATATAAATGCTATAAACCATGAAATTACCTTTGAGCCCTTCCTGAAATAACCAGTTCACAAACAAATGATCCATGCAAAAAAGGCGAGGGGAGATTACAATAATAAGACTAAGTTACATTTTCATTTCAGGATTTTTTTTTAATGTAGAAAAGTATTATTACTGCAAAACCAACAGCGGCAGCAGGTACATCCAATTTATACAGGAAACACCGAATGGGACAGGCAGATTGAACACAATGAGTTCCAAGTAGGGTTTTTCATACTTTCCAAATGCGATGCAGAATTCACATTTACAACAAATTATCTCAATAAACGAATAGTACTTCAGGTTTTCTCACTTCGGAGGGCAGCTTTAAAAGCAATGATGGTGAAAGCATTTTACTAAATTAACTGGGAGGTTTTTCAAACTCAGAATGTAAGATCCTGCCCGACGCTCAGAGGTAAAGAATCCGCCTGCCAATGCAGGAGACACAGGTTTGAGCCCTGGCCAAAGAAGCTCCCACGTGCCACGGAACAACCATGCCTGTCCACCGTTAACTAGTGAGCCTGTGCGCCGAAGGGAAGAGCGGCCCCCCATGACCCCAACTAGAGAATGTCCTCTCGCAGCAACAAAGACCCAGCACAGCCATAAATAAACAAATAAAAATTTTCAGGAAGATCCTGCCATATGGGATGACCAAAAGAAGCTGTGGGTGACAGAAATCTTATTAGCCCGTGAGCCAGTATTCTGAGGCTGAAATTGGCAGAGCCCTTCATCCAGTGTGATCGCCCAGCAGGCGACAACCCTGTCATCTGGGAAGTCACTGAAAATGCAGATCTCTGGGCCCTCCTCTGCAAGTTCTGGAATCAGGAGCCCTGCAGGGGAAGCCCAGGGAGGTGGGTTCTAACAGCTCTCCACGAGATGCCATGCACGCACCAGCCTGAGAACCACTGTCTTCGTCTGACAACGTTGGGCACTGGTAATGGGGATGAAGATGCTCTCCGTGCAAAGATTCCCCATGAAAGTTCCAGCAGTCCCTCCATTCTGCTCCAATGCCCCCCCAACAGCCTGCTCCTCCCCACCCAGAAAACGACACCTGAGCCAGATGGTCTGCGCACTGGTCTAGATTAATGCTCGCCACTCTCCCTCCACGTCAGCAACTCTCATCTGTCAAACTGCAGGTGACACACCTTTCAGCAAGATAGCATGAGAGCCCTGACCTTCCTCCAGGTTCTAACCATCAGCCCTGAAGTGGCCCCGGCGATGCTATGAAACAGGCCATGTGAGAACTTGGCTGAAGGGGCTGGGAGGCCAGGCCAGGAGAAGGCAAGCAGCAAGAAAGGGTGACTGCGCCAGAGTGTGCCCACAAGGCTGGGGGTGGGCAGGGTGCCTTCATGAGACTAGAAGGGGAGCAGCAAGAAAGGGTGACTGTGCCAGAGTGTGCCCACAAGGCTGGGGGTGGGCAGGGTGCCTTCATGAGACTAGAAGGGGAGCAGCAAGAAAGGGTGACTGTGCCAGAGTGTGCCCACAAGGCTGGGGGTGGGCAGGGTGCCTTCATGAGACTAGAAGGGGAGCAGCAAGAAAGGGTGACTGTGCCAGAGTGTGCCCACAAGGCTGGGGGTGGGCAGGGTGCCTTCATGAGACTAGAAGGGGAGCAGCAAGAAAGGGTGACTGTGCCAGAGTGTGCCCACAAGGCTGGGGGTGGGCAGGGTGCCTTCATGAGACTAGAAGGGGAGCAGCAAGAAAGGGTGACTGTGCCAGAGTGTGCCCACAAGGCTGGGGGTGGGCAGGGTGCCTTCATGAGACTAGAAGGGGAGCAGCAAGAAAGGGTGACTGTGCCAGAGTGTGCCCACAAGGCTGGGGGTGGGCAGGGTGCCTTCATGAGACTAGAAGGGGAGCAGCAAGAAAGGGTGACTGTGCCAGAGTGTGCCCACAAGGCTGGGGGTGGGCAGGGTGCCTTCATGAGACTAGAAGGGGAGCAGCAAGAAAGGGTGACTGTGCCAGAGTGTGCCCACAAGGCTGGGGGTGGGCAGGGTGCCTTCATGAGACTAGAAGGGGAGCAGCAAGAAAGGGTGACTGTGCCAGAGTGTGCCCACAAGGCTGGGGGTGGGCAGGGTGCCTTCATGAGACTAGAAGGGGAGCAGCAAGAAAGGGTGACTGTGCCAGAGTGTGCCCACAAGGCTGGGGGTGGGCAGGGTGCCTTCATGAGACTAGAAGGGGAGCAGCAAGAAAGGGTGACTGTGCCAGAGTGTGCCCACAAGGCTGGGGGTGGGCAGGGTGCCTTCATGAGACTAGAAGGGGAGCAGCAAGAAAGGGTGACTGTGCCAGAGTGTGCCCACAAGGCTGGGGGTGGGCAGGGTGCCTTCATGAGACTAGAAGGGGAGCAGCAAGAAAGGGTGACTGTGCCAGAGTGTGCCCACAAGGCTGGGGGTGGGCAGGGTGCCTTCATGAGACTAGAAGGGGAGCAGCAAGAAAGGGTGACTGTGCCAGAGTGTGCCCACAAGGCTGGGGGTGGGCAGAGTGCCTTCATGAGACTTTGGGAGTTTCTAACATCTTGGCAGAAACCATCCAGCCTGCGTCACCAGCGTGAAGATTCTGAACTAGAATCCTCACCTTGCTAGTCCATCCCTGAAAACCCTGCACAGTATTTTGATGAAGGGTACATTCAGTTCTGGAACTGAGATCCGCCTGAATTCATCTGGTTCTTCTATGAGTCCCTCCAAATACTTTAGGGTACGGGCAGCATGCTTAAAACCTGATGGAATTTCCTGCCGTACTCTGCAGTGCCAGAATTGCTCCATCCCATAAAAAAAAAAATATGGGAAGAACTTTTTGTCTCCCTCCCTTAATGATATAGAACATAATATTTTAAGTAAATCCTCATTTAAAGTATCCTCGGTCCAAAAGAAAATTCTTTGGACCACAGAAATAACTGAGTGGGTGTGACATGGATTGCACACATAGCTATTAAAAAAGAAAAAAAAAAATACTTGGCTCTGGCATTTTCTGAAAATTGCTGTGTTGTTGCCATTTTTATTGGGTTAATTAAAAGACCATAAAAATCAATTCAAACGTGTTTGGAGACAGATTTTCAAGTTTTATAAACTGTGCTCAGTTGTTGGGCCAAAGAGAAGAGAATGACAGACATCTGTGTACTCACAGCTTTGGGGTGGCTTCTTGATTTCTTCTCTCTCTTCCTCTCTCTCTCTCCCTCCCTTCCTTCCTTTCGGCCTGCCTTCCTTGCATTCATTCATTGATTCAGCCAACCCACATCCCCGACTCTGCGCCAAGCACTGGACAAGGAACAGCCCCTGTTCTGACCGGATGATCTTGCTGGTAGGAGACAGAATCTGAAGGACATCATTTAGATCAAGGGGTTGGTAAACTTTTCCTCTAAGGGATCAGATGGTAAATATCTTCAGCTCTATGAGCCACAGTATCTCTGCTGCAACTGCTGAATTCGGCTCTGAAAGACACAGACTAAAATACATAAACAGATGGACACACTGTGTCCCAATGAAACGCTTTACGAACACTATCGTTTGAATTTCATACGCTTCGACGGATCATGAAATGCTCTTCTTCCTTTGACTCTTTTTTTCAACCACTAAAAAATGTTAAAAAAAATCCTCATGCCATTAAAAAAAAGGAGTTCTTAGACCCTGATTTATACATGGGGAGAGAGACCACGGTATGGCTGACCCTGACACCTAAAAAGAAAATGCTGGGCTTCTCGGCTGGTAAGTCCAGGGGGTCGCTGGCTAAGAAGCCAACCCAGCAAGCAGAGTGAGGGCAGAGAAGGGGCCCTCCACCCCAGCTGCTGGCCGTCAGGCTCCGCTCGTTTCCACCACGGCGCCCTGCCCAGGTCTGAGCAGCGGGCTTTGGTGGCTTACCCCGCTCCGAGGTGGCCTTGGCAACTGGCTCTGAACTTGATAAAGTGCTAATTTTGCTTTTTATGACCGTTGTATAATACTGATAAAAAGCCAAGTCAATCTGGTTTCAAAATCTGAAGAAACGTTAGCCCCCGGGCAGAAACCCAGGAATCTGCAAGTTACAGGCAGGAGGCAGTTTTCACACTCAGTGTCTGCCACTGTCCGAACGGCGGTCTCGGAAGGAAATGGGGAGCGGTCTCCGTGTTAGTCCCAGGTCCCTGGTCCTGCCTCGAGTGCGGGATGTCGGCCACCGGCCAGCTCTGTGATCATGACAGAAACCTACCATGGTTCATGTGAGTGGCCTTTGGTGGGCAAATGTTCAAGCACATTAAGGTTTTAATATAATTATAATTATAGAACATGTTCAACCAATTAACCACAAATATGCTGTTTATCTGAAAGGCTGCCAACACTGTGGACTGCAGTCAAAATAACATTAGGCTGCAGTCCTTAAGCAAAGAATACACAGTGAATCAAAAGAAAGATCAGAAGGAAAAGGCCAAAATAAATATTTTATCTGATATTTTATGAATATTTCCTCAAATGCCAGATTAAAATATGTCATCTCCACTTCCCATATATTTACTTGATGAAATCAGATTAAGTGAGTTCATGACACTGTTGAAAAACACCATAAACCAAAGAGAGAGAGAGAAGTGTGTTTTGTAAATCTTGGCAGTCAAGGTCTCCCAACGTTCGCTGGTGTATAATGTAAATAAGAAATGGCAATTGGAACAAGTCATATTTTTTAAGGCATTTAGAAACTTCTCATTAGCCCTTATATCTTTCTTAGTTATAGCCTCCAGGATTGGAAGCAAAATTAAACTCTGTCTTAGCAACTAAATAATATAAGCCTTCTCATAACTTTTCTCCGAGAGAATTAAAAAAAAAGGAAAGAAAGAACCTCCTTGTACAATTTGTATATACACAATTTGTACTGCTGTAAAAGCATATTTTGAAAAGTGCTCCCTAAATAATTAAGCTATTCCTTTTACCATACTTCCTATATTACAGAAGTCATTTTCCCACCAAGAATCAATAAGTCATTCCAAACGTCAGTCATTTTTCTCCATTTAACGGAATGGACTAAAGTCCGACACTGCAAGTTACATTACCTTTGAATTATGCGTGTAATTTAAAATTCAAAGTACTACACTAAGGAGCTTTTTAGACTGACCACTCTACACTCGCTTCATAAATACGGTCCCTCGCAGACCCTTCTGACAGATTTACCGAACAACAGGAGTTTGAGGCGGTTAAGGCTGCGAGTCGCACAGGAAAGCTGTTCTCCCTAAAGATGCCACAGGAACAATTCTCTTTTCAGCAGCAACCCAAAGCAAACGGCCATACGTCATTCACCAGGAAATGTCTCTAGGTTTTTAAGATTCATGGTAAAGCCATTCTAAAGCATCTTAGCCTTAATTACAAATAAACACGTGGGCACGCACTGACAGGTCAGTTCAGAGAATGCTCCCTAAGACTCCAGTGTGATTTTTGTTTGGCCAGACCCAAAGCCTATGATAAAATTTCAAACACAGAAACTCCAAACAGGTATGTATTGAAGAGGCTCTTTTTCATCAAACACATCATTAGAAAAGGAAAAATTAAAAAATGCAGAGAGACGTACATATGAAAGTCTTTAAGTATACATCAGCAGCAATTACATTTTTAAGGAATTAATAGAAGCAGCTTTATATTCCTTTACCTGAATTCATGGGCTAATGTGCTTCTGATTATAAATAAAACACAATAACCTCGACCTTCAGGAAAATCGAAATAAAGTAACTATGAAAAATACCAGTGAATATTATTACATTTATGATGTACTTACTGATTCACACTGCAGGTCAGTAAAACTTGAAAAAAAAAAAACTGTCAAGCATATTTAGCATTTTTCTTTGCAGCTAATATTACTTTATTTGTTATGTCCCTCAAAAGAACGAGACCCTCCTGTAGTTTGAGAGAAAATGAAACTTTTCGATACTGTCTTTTCACATATTGGTTGTTTAGAAAACACAACAGTAAGTCTGACCTTGTAACCGAAACGTATGGACGTGAGTGTCTCAAGCTTCTCGCTGCTCACGAGGAGCCTCATTCACCTTCACAGGAGTTTTGCTTCTCACCTGTCTGTCACACCAGGACAATGGAACCCCTTCTCTGGGAGACCACTAGTTTTGGATCACCAACGTGGAAGCTTTCTGAGACCTGTTCCTCGTAAGAGCCAGAGCTCTGTTCATTCCCACTGCTCTGTAACCAAATAATCTTGTTTTCTCCTTCTCCTCTTTTTCATTGGTAAGTAACTCCGATAACTGTCCACTTTCCCTGAGGTGGGACAAACTCCAGGTCACTGGAGCCCACCAACCACTTTCAGCACTTGCCTTCAGTGGGTCATCAAAAATCAGCTCTATTTGCAGAGGTTTTACTCTTGCCAGCTTCGCATTCCCAGAGACCAAACCACTTTAAAGTGACTTAAAAATCATTAGCTCTCTTATATTCAACTTGAACACCAGCGTGGCCTGGCGCGGGCTGGCCAGCTCTAGGGAGAGCGGTCCCCCCGGCACTCCCACGTCCCTGGCAGCTCTGCGGCCGCAGTCCCCCCACCCCACTCTCCGTCTCTGCCAGGGCCTCTTCGCCCGGGGCCCCTCCACCCCAGCTGCCGAGGCACCCTGTGCTGAGCGAGCACCTCGGGCAAAAGGAGAGCCTTCCTGCTGGGGGTGAGCCTTGCGCAGCAACACCTAGTTTCAAATGGTGAGACCCCAAGGATGATGTTATTTTTTTCTTCCTGCCCCTAGAATGGACTTTTTCCCCCCTCTTCCTAAACTTGTTTACATTTCTTCCCACTTGAAAAATGTAGCAAAATTCATTCAATTGCTGGTAAATCACCCAATCTGAGCCAGGTACACTGATATGACCTGTAAATCCTGATCCCAGGGGGTCAGTTCAAACAAAACGAAACTTCGTTGAAGGGAACTGATACTCTGGGAATGGTCTCTCTCCAAAGGAACCCATCCAGGGAAGTAAAATTTGCAGATGTGAAGGGAGATGCTGCAAATGTACTGGGTTCCCCTCGGACAGAAAAGGTCAGGATAATTGTTCTGGTAATGTCATCATGCGGCAGTATGCATTACTAACAAAAGATGGACCAGAAATACATTCTTCTCCTTTGCCCTCCCCCCCAAAAAATATTGCACTGTGAAGAGGCTTGTTCTTTCCAAATGCATTTTATTAAAATGACGGCCACAATAACAATCAGACCAACCTGGATCAAACAGCTGGGAACAGAGCGCAGGTTACCATAGTGCCACAGGAACTGCACCCGCTCATTGGGGTCTCTCAAACGCACCAACATTTCCCTGCATCATCTGTCCTGCCACCTAATGAATTTCATATATATATGTGCTGCTTAAAAAAACAACAGATAAACTCATGAATAACTTAACATACAGTCTCCTGCCAGCTGACCATGTATTGTTTGTGTTTCACCTGCTGTAGTAAATAAAAATTTAAAACTATTTCCTTGTTTTTAAATTAAAAAAAAAAAACAAACAGGCTCGAATTGGAAGGGACCACACGAAATCAAAATGCATTGCTTAAAGTGCACAGTTAAAACATACTCGCTAGGAGTGATGAAATTACAAAAGTTGATGAAATTTGACAAAAAGTTACTTGGGTCTGAGAGAAACACATTCTTAAATGGTGTCTTGGAAACTGCCTTAGTATAAGAATCTCTACCGGATGCTGTAATGAAAATGAAAGAAACAGCTTCAGCTCAAACTGAGGAGAAAGACGGACTATACTACTTTCTGTGGAGTTTTGTTTGTTTTCTTAATATGACCATCACTGTAACACTTCTTTTCATGTCTTTGTGGATAACTACTACTCAGCTAATTTCCTCCCTCACCAAAAAAAAAAAAAAAAAAAA
>SJYW01044833.1:1967179-1981728 GCA_006410735.1 Raphicerus campestris | reverse complement strand
AAAAAAAAAAAAAAAACAGGCTCGAATTGGAAGGGACCACACGAAATCAAAATGCATTGCTTAAAGTGCACAGTTAAAACATACTCGCTAGGAGTGATGAAATTACAAAAGTTGATGAAATTTGACAAAAAGTTACTTGGGTCTGAGAGAAACACATTCTTAAATGGTGTCTTGGAAACTGCCTTAGTATAAGAATCTCTACCGGATGCTGTAATGAAAATGAAAGAAACAGCTTCAGCTCAAACTGAGGAGAAAGACGGACTATACTACTTTCTGTGGAGTTTTGTTTGTTTTCTTAATATGACCATCACTGTAACACTTCTTTTCATGTCTTTGTGGATAACTACTACTCAGCTAATTTCCTCCCTCACCAAAAAAAAAAAAAAAAAAAATAGAAGCCTGGTGCCATGTAATTATCAAAAACAGTCTAACCACTTTGCTCAAAGATTTGACTTGGCAAATCAAAATCAGAGGACACGGTCCTCTTGGCCTGGTTGCTGCCTTTCCCCTGAGCCCTCGTTAAGCCATCGGAAAATGGGCTGTGCTGAGAGCCGCTGGGACACTTTAGACACAGAGCAGAGAAAGAGAGCGATAAGCGTGTGGCCGCTGAGAGCCGACAGCACGAAGTGTGTTCCGGTGGGTTCGGATAACACGGTTCCTTTTGAACTCAGGACCTCTCTAGACCAGTGGTGGGGTCGGAGTCGGGCGTGCAGCCAAAGCTACAGACACTGTTCGTGACTCAAGAGAATTTCTGGAACTTCCTCGGCGATCCAGGGGCTAAGACTCCTGCAGGTTTGCTGCAGGGGGCACAGGTCCAATCTCTGGTCAAGAACTAGGGATCCCACATGCCACATGGTGCAGCCAAAAACTAAAAACAAAACAAAACAAAACAAAACAGAATTTTCTATTGGCCAAGACTCAGAGGACTCACGATAGTCTGATGCCTGGCTAAAGACCATGCTCTAACCACTTGAGCTAAGAGTTCATATTAATAGACATCTAAATTTAAGCAGAGTCATTGATACTTCAGCAATTAGAAATTAAGTTGCAAGAAAAACAGAAAAGCTCAACTGTATGAAGCATCAAGCCATATTCATCTAAGAGGAGAAATTTTATTTATTCTATTTTCCTCAAAGGCCATCACCAGTTCCTACATGTTTGCAAAACTTCAAGCTGTTTTTCTGAATGCCAAGGTCAGACCTATCGTACCCTGTCTTGTTACCAAAGAGCTGACTCTCTCCCAGTGACTGGACAGAGAAGTTGGAGGGGGACCCCAGCAGGAGAGTGCATAAGATGATGCATGTCCAGCCTGACAAGGAGCCTTAAGACAAAACCAACTTTCTGCTTTACAGATTTAAAAAAGCAAGGAGACTGTGTATGTAAATCGCTTAGTTGTGTCTGACTCTTTGTGACCCCATGAACTGCAGCCCTCCAGGCTCCTCTGTCCATGAGATTTTCCAGGCAAGAACACTGGAGTGAATAGCCATTCCCTTCTCCAGCGGAATATTCCCAACTCAGGGATCAAACCTGGGTCTCCTGCATTGCAGGCAGATTCTTTACCATCTCAGCCACCAGGGAGACTATAAATTTATGCAAAAATCTAAAGGAGACTTTTTTAAATAAAGGAGAAATTAACTATGAATATCTTGACTGGTTATGAAACTAATACCTTAGGATAACAGCAGATAGCGTAAACTTTTCTATGCCACTCATAGTTAAATTCATGACCATCTAATTGGTATGAAGAAAGCAATTTATAAGAAACTTCACTAACTCTTTTTGTTTTGTTTTGCTGTTTTCCTTTTAGTTTTAAAAGTCTACCCAAATGTTCTGTTTATAAATCACACCAAAACTGTACCACTTGGGAAAAAAGTTACATTTCTTTTTAGGGAAAAAAAAATTAAATTCTAAACTCCAACTTTCACATTTAATTACAAACAAAGACATAATGCATTATTTTTCTGTATCCACAAGAGGCAGGCTGACTGCAATTTTTATTGCATGTTAAGTTTTCACTGGATCCCAATATTATTAAGCTTTAAATCAGAGGGTTGGTTCCTTCAGCAAACTGTAACAATACTAGCAAGTTAAAGGAAAAAAAAAAAAAAGAACACCTCATCTGGGGCTGTAATATTTGCTGAAAAAAATCTACTTCAAAACATTAATCAAATTTTTCGCCTACTGGGCAACCATATGGTATAGCAGCATGTGAATCCCACAAACTTGCTGATCTCCTGTAACTGGGTGCAATTAATTACGCTGGCTGCATCCATCTCTTGGATTTTCGCCTTGTGAAAAAAAAAAAAGTATTTATTGCAACAGCTTTTACAAAACAAGGGAATGAAAATCACAATTGATTAATGAGCTGAATGGAAATATTTCCGTTAGCAGATTTTTAGAACGAATAAGGATTAATACCACGGATGGAAAGGAATGCACATTGAGATCCCCTTGTCCTTTCTGGAACCCCCAAAAGGTGGAGGTGGGGCAGGGAGCCCCAAGATGCATAATTCATCAGCCGGCTTTAGATCGCAAGTAATAAAGCCTTAAACTGGTGAAGTAATAAAGAGGCTGGCTTTACAAGATACTATCGTGGGATACAAGAAGCCTGTTCTTTGATTTGAAAACACTGATATTAAATACTCAGTGGGTGAAGAACATTACAGGCCTGACAAAGCACAGAAAGGAAAGTGGCTCCTACAAGGAAGCAACCCACCCTGTCCTTGGTGATTCAGGCGCTAAGCCGGCTGCACACATGGTCTGCTTGCGGTTTCAAGACCCCTCCATAAGAGCGAGCATCCGAGGGGAAGTCAGGGTGGTACCACTGCTCTCATCTGCCAGCTAAAGGTGCAAACAATTCATACCTGCAGCCATCTTTCCCACCAGCGCTCAGCTCGCACGCATCTGACTTTTCCTAGCCGTCAGAAGGCTTCCAGGGGCTCAGCTATCACTCCTGCCTTCTAGGAGCTGGCTTCTGGAAAGGCATGGGGGTTGTGATCTTTCCCTCAGTGGGAAGTCACAGGCCCAGGGCTGGAGGTCTTAGCAGATAAGCAGAAGTACGCGCACTCTGCCCCTTTTCAGAATCACCCTCCAGGCTTAAGACCATACAAGCTGCTGCTGCTGCTGCTNCTGCTCGCAGGCTCCTACAATGTTTGCCCTGCCCTGGGCCCCTCTCCCCACTCCCCCTTCTGAAAGCACAACTCTCGCCCCCACCACTGGAAAAAGCAGCATGACTTGGGCTCTGCTTCCAGGGAACAGAAGAACCTCAGGCCAGGTGTCCAGGAGATGGAAACAGAATACAGTTCCTGCAAGGCAATCAAGGAGGAGCCAGCTAGGTAGTCACGAGAGAGCACACACCACACTCGCTTTTGAAGCTCCATCCGGAAAGGATTTCTTCCTTGTGTCTAAAAGCACAATTACAACGTCAGATTATAAAAGGATCAGAGTGGATGGGGAAGCTACAGCTTTCTCTCTCCAGGATGCATCCCCGGGTCCCTCCTGAGCACGTTTTTCCATTAGGGACCTGGGCCTCTGTGACTCCACATCGATTCCAGCCTTGACCCGAGAACTCTGTTCCCTGGGTCATCACTTAGAAGGATGCNCAAAAAAAAAAAAAAAAAAATAGAAGCCTGGTGCCATGTAATTATCGAAAACAGTCTAACCACTTTGCTCAAAGATTTGACTTGGCAAATCAAAATCAGAGGACACGGTCCTCTTGGCCTGGTTGCTGCCTTTCCCCTGAGCCCTCGTTAAGCCATCGGAAAATGGGCTGTGCTGAGAGCCGCTGGGACACTTTAGACACAGAGCAGAGAAAGAGAGCGATAAGCGTGTGGCCGCTGAGAGCCGACAGCACGAAGTGTGTTCCGGTGGGTTCGGATAACACGGTTCCTTTTGAACTCAGGACCTCTCTAGACCAGTGGTGGGGTCGGAGTCGGGCGTGCAGCCAAAGCTACAGACACTGTTCGTGACTCAAGAGAATTTCTGGAACTTCCTCGGCGATCCAGGGGCTAAGACTCCTGCAGGTTTGCTGCAGGGGGCACAGGTCCAATCTCTGGTCAAGAACTAGGGATCCCACATGCCACATGGTGCAGCCAAAAACTAAAAACAAAACAAAACAAAACAAAACAGAATTTTCTATTGGCCAAGACTCAGAGGACTCACGATAGTCTGATGCCTGGCTAAAGACCATGCTCTAACCACTTGAGCTAAGAGTTCATATTAATAGACATCTAAATTTAAGCAGAGTCATTGATACTTCAGCAATTAGAAATTAAGTTGCAAGAAAAACAGAAAAGCTCAACTGTATGAAGCATCAAGCCATATTCATCTAAGAGGAGAAATTTTATTTATTCTATTTTCCTCAAAGGCCATCACCAGTTCCTACATGTTTGCAAAACTTCAAGCTGTTTTTCTGAGTGCCAAGGTCAGACCTATCGTACCCTGTCTTGTTACCAAAGAGCTGACTCTCTCCCAGTGACTGGACAGAGAAGTTGGAGGGGGACCCCAGCAGGAGAGTGCATAAGATGATGCATGTCCAGCCTGACAAGGAGCCTTAAGACAAAACCAACTTTCTGCTTTACAGATTTAAAAAAGCAAGGAGACTGTGTATGTAAATCGCTTAGTTGTGTCTGACTCTTTGTGACCCCATGAACTGCAGCCCTCCAGGCTCCTCTGTCCATGAGATTTTCCAGGCAAGAACACTGGAGTGAATAGCCATTCCCTTCTCCAGCGGAATATTCCCAACTCAGGGATCAAACCTGGGTCTCCTGCATTGCAGGCAGATTCTTTACCATCTCAGCCACCAGGGAGACTATAAATTTATGCAAAAATCTAAAGGAGACTTTTTTAAATAAAGGAGAAATTAACTATGAATATCTTGACTGGTTATGAAACTAATACCTTAGGATAACAGCAGATAGCGTAAACTTTTCTATGCCACTCATAGTTAAATTCATGACCATCTAATTGGTATGAAGAAAGCAATTTATAAGAAACTTCACTAACTCTTTTTGTTTTGTTTTGCTGTTTTCCTTTTAGTTTTAAAAGTCTACCCAAATGTTCTGTTTATAAATCACACCAAAACTGTACCACTTGGGAAAAAAGTTACATTTCTTTTTAGGGAAAAAAAAATTAAATTCTAAACTCCAACTTTCACATTTAATTACAAACAAAGACATAATGCATTATTTTTCTGTATCCACAAGAGGCAGGCTGACTGCAATTTTTATTGCATGTTAAGTTTTCACTGGATCCCAATATTATTAAGCTTTAAATCAGAGGGTTGGTTCCTTCAGCAAACTGTAACAATACTAGCAAGTTAAAGGAAAAAAAAAAAAAAGAACACCTCATCTGGGGCTGTAATATTTGCTGAAAAAAATCTACTTCAAAACATTAATCAAATTTTTCGCCTACTGGGCAACCATATGGTATAGCAGCATGTGAATCCCACAAACTTGCTGATCTCCTGTAACTGGGTGCAATTAATTACGCTGGCTGCATCCATCTCTTGGATTTTCGCCTTGTGAAAAAAAAAAAAGTATTTATTGCAACAGCTTTTACAAAACAAGGGAATGAAAATCACAATTGATTAATGAGCTGAATGGAAATATTTCCGTTAGCAGATTTTTAGAACGAATAAGGATTAATACCACGGATGGAAAGGAATGCACATTGAGATCCCCTTGTCCTTTCTGGAACCCCCAAAAGGTGGAGGTGGGGCAGGGAGCCCCAAGATGCATAATTCATCAGCCGGCTTTAGATCGCAAGTAATAAAGCCTTAAACTGGTGAAGTAATAAAGAGGCTGGCTTTACAAGATACTATCGTGGGATACAAGAAGCCTGTTCTTTGATTTGAAAACACTGATATTAAATACTCAGTGGGTGAAGAACATTACAGGCCTGACAAAGCACAGAAAGGAAAGTGGCTCCTACAAGGAAGCAACCCACCCTGTCCTTGGTGATTCAGGCGCTAAGCCGGCTGCACACATGGTCTGCTTGCGGTTTCAAGACCCCTCCATAAGAGCGAGCATCCGAGGGGAAGTCAGGGTGGTACCACTGCTCTCATCTGCCAGCTAAAGGTGCAAACAATTCATACCTGCAGCCATCTTTCCCACCAGCGCTCAGCTCGCACGCATCTGACTTTTCCTAGCCGTCAGAAGGCTTCCAGGGGCTCAGCTATCACTCCTGCCTTCTAGGAGCTGGCTTCTGGAAAGGCATGGGGGTTGTGATCTTTCCCTCAGTGGGGAGTCACAGGCCCAGGGCTGGAGGTCTTAGCAGATAAGCAGAAGTACGCGCACTCTGCCCCTTTTCAGAATCACCCTCCAGGCTTAAGACCATACAAGCTGCTGCTGCTGCTGCTGCTAAGTCGCTTCAGTCATGTCCGACTCTGTGCGACCCCATAGATGGCAGCCCACCAGGCTCCGCCATCCCTGGGATTCTCCAGGCAAGAACACTGGAGTGGGTTGCCATTTCCTTCTCCAATACATGAAAGTGAAGTCACGGAGTCATACAAGCTAGCCAAGCAGTAATGAAGTCATCTCAGGCATCTCTATTTCAGGCAGCTCAGCTGCCCTTCCTCTGTAGAGACTGGTTCCAGTATTGGCTGTGTGTTCAATACTTATGTTGGGAAAAACAGACCAAGTAATAAACGTAAGTGGAAGACAGATCCAAGTTGGAGAGCTCAGATACTACCTTAGTTTTACAACTCTTTTATAAAGAGCTCTAAAGAATGAGGCTTTGCAACTCTACTCCTATGCCAACCTTTCTTTTGACTGTATCTGCTGCAGTTAAGCCTTTACCGGGAAATCCTGCACAGACAGGGCTCTGGGAAAGAGAAATGACTAACATTTTATTATGTCCATGTGCTTGCGTGGCTGACACGATGCCTTCGCTGCTGCTTCTGTGTGCGTGTTCGTTCTGTGGAGCGACATAGAGAAGACAAAGTCTTCCGCAGTCACCTGATGAACAAGAGCACCCAGAAAAAGAGGAAGACACTTTTGTACAATAAAGGGTTTAGCGACTGACATTTTAAATGACAGTATTTCAAACAAGTCACGCCTATGTTTATGTTAACGTGTTAACACACAGGCATGAGCTGTTTTATTGGGCTCTGCTTCCCTGTGCTTCAAAGATACTGCGCTTCTTTGACCAACTGCAGGTCCAGGGCAGCTTCGCACTGACTGAGTGTGTTGGTGCTGTCTTCCCAACAGCAGTTTCTCACTTAGTACCTCTGGCCACATTTTGTTCATTCTCCCAACATTTCAAGCTTTTTCATTATCATTGTATCACGGTGACCTGTCATCAGCATTCTTTGATGTTACTACTACAGCTGGCTGAAAGCTTGGATGACGGTTAGCATGTTTTATAATAAAGTTATCTTTAAATTAAAAGATACACATTTTTTTAAAGACATAACACTTTTGCACACTTGGTAGACTACAGCATGAAGAGAACTTTTATATGGACTGGGAACTCAAAAATTTTGTTGTTTGATTTACTGCAGTGGTCTGGAACCAAGCCTGTCACATATTCAAGGTATGGCTGTATAAGTTGTGAGATTTTGATGTAATGAAGAAAAAAAAATGTTTATTTCCAAATAGCAGGGAGATCTAGGGGGGTAAAAGATTCTGAAGGCCACAATTTTGGGTGTTGGAAGGACAACTTAAAAAAAATCTTATTAGAATCATTCCAGTGGAGAATCAAAGCCACTTCACAAGCACAGGAGAAGTTTTGAAGAAACCATCATCTGGTGAAAAGTAGGAGAAATGTACCAAGAAAATGTACTTGGCTTCTGATAGGGGGAAAAAAAAAATCTAATGGGAACTGAGTGAGCCAACTCCTTAAACCAGTGACCCTGCAGTGTACACCACCTCCCAGCACCACCTCTCAGATGATCGCCAAACCCCTCCTACATGTGATGGTTGTTGGCTTAAAAGTTTAAAGAGCTAACAAAATGTTTTAACGAGATACAAATCTCAGAGATCGTTAATCAATATGTTCAATGTTATTTGTGATAATTCATCATGACATGATATTAATGGGTTACTGTACCCTTCAGAGGTGAGATTAATGCAAATGAGCTGCCACAATTAACTTTACTGCTCCCAACTCACAGGAATGGACAGATGATTATAAATGACAACTATATGTCAATTACAATATCCAATAAAGTGAAGCTTAGAGAACAATCCATCTGCTTTTATTGCTCTTCCTTTGACGTTGCTGAATTTAGCTCAACCCACTGTTGTCACAATGTAGCCACTGTTTGGGGGAGGGGAAAGCGTTTCCCTTCTTTCTTTCTTCAAGTTTTCGGTATCGTTTTCTAAAGGAAGAAGAGCCACGGGACACAGGAATAAAGTGCCGCACGCATTCTCAGTGAGTTCAAGAAAACTGTATCCATGTTCACTCTGCAACAGCAGGGCCAGCAAGGAAGCAATCTGTCCAGCTGTGTATAATGTATTTACGCAATTAAAAACGGAAGACATTAGCACAGCATCCCGAAAAGCCATGAGTTTCGCTAAACAAAAGTTATTGGAGGATCACTCTGTCGAGTTACAGAGGCTAAAGTGAAAAGGCAGGTACGGGGGCAAGGGCAGGAAGGCAAAGTCAGTTGGAAGGTTGGCACTCGGTGTGGTCAGGTACAGGGACAGGCCCTGCCTGCAGCGGGTTTCGAGGCCTGCGTGCTTCTTCCTGCCAGGAAGGGAGTGCTTTTCGAGAGAGGACGCTCTGGAGCTGACAGGCACAATGCAGGGGTCCCTCCCAGCCCCAGTTCCCTTTATGAGCAGGCACGCCCAGGGCTTTGAGTGCCGGCTGAGAACTCACAGGCTGACACCCTTTTCTGCCTCGCCTGGGAGGCTGCACTCCCACCACACTCTTCCCTGGCTGGTGCTGGCTAAGCACTGACCACCAGCCAGCCAGCCAGGCTCCCGTGTCAAGCAAGATCCACTCTAAGGTACCAGTCACACTCCAGAGCCCCTGGGGGCGGGGAGGGGCGGACAGGCTGAAACTGCTCGCAGGCTCCTACAATGTTTGCCCTGCCCTGGGCCCCTCTCCCCACTCCCCCTTCTGAAAGCACAACTCTCGCCCCCACCACTGGAAAAAGCAGCATGACTTGGGCTCTGCTTCCAGGGAACAGAAGAACCTCAGGCCAGGTGTCCAGGAGATGGAAACAGAATACAGTTCCTGCAAGGCAATCAAGGAGGAGCCAGCTAGGTAGTCACGAGAGAGCACACACCACACTCGCTTTTGAAGCTCCATCCGGAAAGGATTTCTTCCTTGTGTCTAAAAGCACAATTACAACGTCAGATTATAAAAGGATCAGAGTGGATGGGGAAGCTACAGCTTTCTCTCTCCAGGATGCATCCCCGGGTCCCTCCTGAGCACGTTTTTCCATTAGGGACCTGGGCCTCTGTGACTCCACATCGATTCCAGCCTTGACCCGAGAACTCTGTTCCCTGGGTCATCACTTAGAAGGATGCTGTTGGCCTCAAGCCAGGCCAATCAAGTTCTGCCTGGGGCTTCTATCCAGGGACCATGTTGGGTCGGGGGAACCAGCTTCTTGGTACCCAGGTTGTTGGGACGCTGTTGATCTCTCAGTGGCCACCTTGACATCCGACAAATAAAAGATGATCAAAACCAAGAGTTTAGATAAAGATAGGGGCCTGATAACATACGTGCGCTCTGGAAAAAGCCACACTTTAAACCCTGAGTTGGCAAAGTACAACCACCTGGCCAGATCTGAACCTCTCCCGTTTGTACATCCCAGCACCTAAAAATGCTTCATCTTTCTTAGGTGGTAGAACAAAAAAAGAAGATCACTTTGTGACACATGAAAAAATCAGGGGGATTCAGATTCCTGCATCCACAGACACAGTTTTACTGGCGCAGCAGCCATGCCCACTGAGCTCCCTCCTGTCTGAGTTGAGTACTTAGGTCAGACACCATCCAGCCTCAGCACCAAAAATATGTATTCTCTGTCCTACTGCAGAGAAAATTTGCTGACCACTGCATCTTGAGGGCCCATGATGACCGTTTCAGCTTAATGGTTTGCATTTGGGCTTTTCCACGGGCAATGGAAACCTCCTGAGGAGTCTGTCCTTAGGACATCCCACAGACCTGTACACCTCTCCCATCCTTATGTGCTGAGGTCCTAAAGAGAAAAGCGGCTATCCAGGTGGAGTGTTTCTCTCACCTGACCCCTAGAAGTTGTACATTCTTTGCTGTATGCCCCAAAGTGTTAAACAAAGTGTTAAAAGACAAAAAACACACAGTATTAATTATTCCGATGGATGGGAGGTTTTCAACCAAGCAGTGAAAGAAAAAGTAGATTAAAGGTGGGAAAGACACTATTTTTTTTCATGTACCTGAAGAATATATTTGAGAGGAAATCCCACACTTGCCCAAGTGCTGCTCCAGCGGCGGGGTGGGGGGTGGCCTGCCACGGTGAGCCGGGACACGCCTACCAGGCTGGCTTACAATGTGCAGGTGCCTGGCGCAGACAGCATGATCCTGATGACTTTCACAGGAGATCACAAGGAGGGGAACTGGACTCTCTCCCTTAGTTTCAGGTTTCCTGCTCCAGGCTTAAATTTCTCTCCCCTGTTCCCTGCGCACTCAGCTCCATCCCAGGACCTGGGGAGCAAGCATCCTGAAAACAGATGAAGGGTGCCTCTCCTGCCCCACCCCCACCCCCAACCCCAGCGCCCAATGCCTGAGCTCAGGCTAGGCGAGCAGGAAGGTCAGCAAAAAATATAAAGACAAAAGTAAAAGTGAAAAAGGGCCAAACTACTTTGTTCTGTGAAGACTCGTGGGCATCAACGCTCTGAAGACAACCCTGGGTCCTTACTGTAACCCATCTCCCACACTGGACTCTAACAGCTCCATCACGTTTTCCATACATTCTCTTGGCATGGGGTATGAACGGGCAAGACGGCTCTGGATGGATCACAGCCGGCAGAAAAACATTTTCTTTAGGGACTGAGGGCTCCCATTTAGCATTTTAACTCAACTCGATTTTTTGGAAACAGTCACAAACGAGTCTTTCAAACTGAAGAAATTGAAATTGATTTCTTAGGGTAACAATTAACCTCAGAAAATAACTATGAAAGGTTGCTTATTAATTATTTTCTGTAATATACTTTAAGAATATTTCCTTTTTCATAAAAGATAGAGACAAAAGTAGACAGATTTTATGATCATATAAAATGTTATTGGATTCATATTTTACAGGAGAATGAAACTCACTTAATTTGCAAAATGCTCAGCATGAGAAGAAACCACCCCCACCGCCCAACAGACACACACACACACACACACACTGCTTTCTGAGACTCTTAAATTTGCCTTGTTAAAACAATACCATCTTTCTGTTCTTTATTTCTTCACACATAACTGCCTTGGACTTTCTAATATATTGTTGCTATTTCAGTCTTCTGTGGTGTTTCTGCTTATTCAAAATAGAAAGTGTTTTTCATCTGAATAGCAGTTTACTGGGAACTAGGGTGATACCCTCATTGCTTTTTAAGAAGGGAAGGAGTTGCTGCCAAGAAACTTGTCACTATTCCAGTGGCACCTAGCATCTCTCACACAAGACTAGAGAGACGGACTGGTGCTTTGCAAGCAATTTAACACACACACACACACACACACACACACACAAGACACACTGACAGACACACACAGACACAGACACAGACACACAGAGACACACACACACAGACACACACGGACACACAGACACACACGGACACACAGACACACACAGACACAAGACACACTGACAGACACAGACACACACAGAGACACAGACACACAGAGACAGAGACACACACACACACAGACACACACGGACACACAGACACACACACACACACACACACACACACACACACACAAGACACACTGACAGACACAGACACACACAGACACACAGAGACAGAGACACACACACACAGACACACACGGACACAGACACACACAGAGACACACACACAGAGACACACACGGACATACAGACACACACACAGAGACAGAGACACACACACACAGACACACACGGATATACAGACACAGACACAGACACAGACACACACACACACACACAGTGTAAGACAACCATTTTTCCTTTAGCCACCTGAAAGTATTGCAACGTAACCACACACTAACTGAGGCACAAGTTAAACCATCCACAAGCACAACTTGGAGATCGTCCCAAGTTTGGTTCTGGACCTCACTAAAGCAAGTGTCACGATACAGCGAGTCACACGGAGTTTCTGGTTTCCTGGTTCATATTAAAGTTCTGTTGATACAACCCTGTAGCCTGTTAAGGGTGCAATGGCATCATGCCTGTGTGTAAGTATGGCTGAGTCCCTTCGCTGTTCACCCGGAACCATCACAACACTGTTTGTTAACCGGATACCTCAAAACAAAAAAGTTTCAAAAGAATAAAATAGATAAACAAGGACCTACTGTGTAACACAGGAAACTGATCAATACTATGCATCAACCTAAATGGGAAAATAATTTGAAAAAATAGATAACATGTACATGTAAAATGAATCATCCTGCTACACACTTGAAACTATCACAACACTGTTAATCAACTATCAGTTCAATTCAGTTGCTCGGTCGTCAGTTCAATTCAGCTGCTCGGTCGTTGTCCGACTCTGCGACCCCGTGAATCGCAGCACACCAGGCCTCCCTGTCCATCACCAACTCCCGGAGTTCACTCAGACTCACGCCCATCGAGTCAGTGATGCCATCCAGCCATCTCACCCTCTTGACATTATACTCCAATATAAAAGTTAAAAGTTTAAAAAAAAAAAAAAGAAAAATGCTTTATTGCTTAACAGTGCTAACCATCATCTGAGCCTTCAATGGGTCCTAATTTTTTCTGCAAAAGTAGCATCCAAGATCACTGATCACAGGTCACCATAACAAATGATAACGGAAAAGTCTGAAATATTGTGGAAATTACCAATATATGACAGAGACACAATGTGAGGAAGTGCTGTTGGAAAAACGGCACAGACGCGTCTGCTCTATGCAGCGCTGCCACAAACCTTCAATTTGTAAAAGACCCAGTATCCGTGAAACGCAATAAAGTGAAGGGAAATAAAATGAGGTCCGCCTATAACAGACATTGCTCCAAATACGATATGTCTGTCAAGCCATCAAGGTAGAAAACCAAACATTAACAGACCAAGGAAACGCTCCCCGAAAGAAGATATATTAGGCAAGACCATTCAAGGTGCTTTATTTTTCCCTTCCTTTGGTGCTTGAAAACATTTCATTCTGCCCGATTTGGGGAGTCTGGGTGGTAATTCTGTCTTGTTTTTTTAAAGCAAAGAAAGAAACAAACAAAAAAACAGTGGTGTGAAACCAAGTTACAGGAACAACATGGACCCACTTCTTGATGCACTCCAAATGCACGGTTCTGCTAATTAATTAACAAATTCAAGCTGGTTAAATAAAACCTTCTTCCAACACCTCCTATTTAATTGCAGTTTGGCACCAACAAATATATATCAAAATTATAGTATTTCCCCTGACAGGAAGCTCCTTCCTTCCACACACTCTTATGACTCTCTGCAGAGTAAGCCAGAATTGCTGACAGCCTTGAACACTGCTACAACAATATTACTATACTTGGCAAAGAAGTACCCTTGCGGCGAGAGAAAAGCTGTAATTTTGACTGTCACTTCATATTACACTAGATATTATTTCACTGTGTACACATGCACACACTCACAAACTCTTAATAGACTACAGTTTCGCACTGCCTGCCTTTCCAATATAAATGGCAATATAATGCCAGCCAATCGCCAATGGGATCCCGGCGAGAAACAAATGTTTTGCATTATGGAAACATCGTTGGAGGGGGCCTTTGAAGGGATATTTCATCCCTTTGTCCCCCACTCAGGCCGCCGACACCCCACCATCAACTTCAAAAGCTAATTGCTTCAGTTATCAAAAGGATTTCACTGTCGTCTTTTTTTTTTTTTTAATCCCTTTGGAGGACAAGGTTATCAGGAACAAATTCTCTGCTGGAAAACGCCCGTGATGCGTGGTGAAGCGGGTACCACGCGATTCTTTGTATCCTAGGCACGAGTCAGATGCCTCAAGTGCAGAATTTCAAAATGTATATACGTTGAAAAAAATGTATCCTTTTCATGCATTTACTCTGTTTCTTCTCACATGAGGGAGCCTGTTTGACAGCAGTGGCTGCTGGTCATGACACAGTTGAGCCAAACTGGCCACCGCGGAACAGCCCGCCACCCGAACCTTGCCAGATTTGCATTCTGTCCCTAACAGACACCCGCGCCTGTCTCTGCAGAGAACTGAACACAGCATATGCTCTCCTCTTAGGAGCTTCAAGCTGAAGCATACTGGGCCAGCTTCCCCACTGAGCCCTCTCCCCCTGGTTCAGTTTACAAGATGGTACGTTAATAACGATTCTGTTGGTCCAGGGCCAGGAATTCAGTGATGTCAGTAGGAGCTCCAAAATGAGAAGTCCCCCAGAATCCAGGGGTGGGGGTGGGGATGGAGGGGGT
>SJYW01044833.1:1875656-1955650 GCA_006410735.1 Raphicerus campestris | reverse complement strand
GCATAAGTGGAGAAAACTACAACTTGCCCCCAGGGGAAAAGGCCAGAAATGGCAGCAGGAAAGGCAACAAGAGTCTTTACGTAAAGACTTTCCGTAAAAACTCTTCCAATAAAGAGTTTGCGCCAGCAAAGCTGGTATGCAATCCACAGGATGCTTGGGAAACTAGGCTATTCAACAAGACTTCATCTTTGCCTTCCTCCTGGTTTTCTTTTTCCTTCCTTCCAATTACTATTTCAGAAGATTTAAATAAGATTTAAACTGTTTCACTGGGTCAGGGGACAGCCTCAGCAAACTCCCTGCCCTCTGTTAGAAAGAACATATCCCAAACTTCCCCGTGTCTGCTGACCACACCGAATTTAACAAGGTTCGCCGGTGAACTCAAGTAAGTTTCCCACAGTGACACATTAATAATAAGTTCCTGATCCCATCTATCCCAAGCCATGAATATGTAATGTTATAAAATGAGTCCTTTTCACACAACAGAACCTCAGACGTGAATAAATAAAAACTATCCATCACGAGCCTGTGAAAAATTAATGAGGGTTCGGAGACGTGAGGAAAAAATGGTGACCGAGGAGAGGTGGGCCAGTTCCTAAGAGGCCCCCTATCTTTCAGATGGTAAATATCCTTGCCCCTGCCCCTCACCGCACAACCAGGTGAGGCTGTGAAGGACCAGATTTGAATATACATCGAAAAAAATGTATCCAAGCACGGAGAGGTCATGGACTCTGATATTTGACCCACGGTTTGAACTCTGGCAGCAGAGCCTGAGTTTGTTAGTTTAGTGTCGTACAGTTCATAACCAACTTGCTTCCAGAAGTCCTGGAGGATGCTCACAGCAGTTGGGGAGAGTGGGAATGGCTGGGCTGCTGCTGGGGTGAAACCATGCTTGTCCGTCCTTCTAGATGAATTACACAATCAAGGCCACTCGCTGGGTGAGCGCCCTTTGCAAGGCACTGGGTGGGTTCTAATTCTCTCTATGACTTCACCTGACAACTGGGGAAACCGAGGCTGGGACGAGCTAACATAATTAACTCCCTAGAGTCTAACAGCTGGTGAGCAGCAGAGCGAAAACAGAGGGGATCCTCCGTCCCAGACCCCCGCCTTCCCACCTGCAGCCACTCCTCAGCACTCCTGGGGTGAGTGTACTGACGTTGCTTCAGCTACCTCCTAGACCCACTTCAGGGCCTTCGGAGGACAAACCAGGCTTCGTGGGTGGCTCAGTGGCAAAGAATCTGCCTGGCGCTGCAGGAGATGTGCAAGACATGGGTTTGATCCCTGGGCCATGAAGGCCCCCTGAGAAAGGGAATGCCAGCCCACTGCAGCATTCTTGCCTGGGAAAGCCTGTGCACAGAGGAGCCCAGTGGCTGCAGCCCAGGGGCCATGAGGAATCGGACATGGCTGGGCGACTGAGCACACGTGCCCAGAGGCAACCTCGTGGGCGGATGCCTGTGCTCCTGACTCTTCTCTGGAGCTGAACACGTGGTCTGTGGGGACAATCAGCCAATGGGATGATCCCGTCGATCCCTCCAAGCTCTGAGCTTCCGCCTTCCACGGAGAGGAGAGCCAGGTGCGCGAGGTGCTCCGGTGTGACGGGGGGCAGCTGTGCTGGCCTGGCGCTGCCTGCGCTCTCGTCTGGGCTATTCCTGCTCCCACATGCCTAGTGCACCTCTGTCCACCTGACGGAACCGCTCATGCTGGAGGAGCGGTGCAGCCCCTGTGCCACCCCTCCTCCCCAGTTTGGCCCAAGAGGCCCACCCAACAAAGCCAGAGGCTGCAGTGATGGGTGTGGACCAGCCGGGTAACATCAGTGAGGAGAGAGGGCCACATGTCAATAAAGAGACCCTGGGAGGGAGCCGACCTCGGGAACCCCCACCACCCACCTCCAAGAGCCACTGGACCACGGGGCCAACGCTGCCAGGTCATCCGGTTATTTCAGAGAAAACCAGCAATCAAGATTTTAAGGGAACTTGCTCCACTGCAAAAAGAGAAAGTGTGTGTGTGCCAAAGAAAACATGTCTACAGGCGGGATTCCACCACGCTTTCCATCTACAATGGTGTCAGGTTTAATGCTCTGGGCTCCTGAGAGAAGGCTGCTCTGCCCACGCCCAGGGCAGACCCTTGCTGCTTGCTGGACTGGACGGATTCACATCCCAGCTCTCAACAGATGAACCGAAAGCTTGGAAAACTAATAAAACCAAAAACTGGCCAAGAGAGAGGAAACGCTATCTGGACCCTGTTGCGAGTTTTACCTTTCATCAGCCAGTAAAGACTCAGTGTTCCTCCATGCAGGGCTGCCTGGGGACCCAACAGGCATTAAGGAACAAGGAATTTTTGTTTCTTTGTCTTTCCCAAAGGGAACACCCAAAGTGGGGCTCAGTCCAGAGCAGAACCACTAAGGTGGTCCCAGGAGCCCCAACCTCAAAAGACAACAAAGAGCAGCTTAGACGGTCAATGGGCTGAGAGGCGGCTCAGCAGCTAAATCCCAGGGTCAGACTAAGCGTGGCCAACGACCCAGGAGAGACACAGAGCCTAAAGCCAAACAGAGGAGTAAGCTAGAGTCAGACCAACCCCTTGTCGCTGAGGGACACGGGCTCAGTGCCCATTCTCTGACCCGCAATACCAAGCATCAGCTGGGCCCACCAAACAGAGTGAGAGCTTCTCCTGCCAAACCCTACTGGGCTCACTGACGCACAGAGGAGACAGCTCTTCTGTGCGATGAAGAGAGAGTTCTGGAGAGATGAACTCTGCACAGCTGGGGGTTTCCTGAGCTCTGGCCTCATATTCCTGCATGAGTCACTCAATGCAAAGAAAAGCAGGGAAGCCCATGTGAATGCCGACCACAAGGGAGTTTATAAACCAGTGGTCCGTGGGGTTGCAGAGAGTCAGACATGACTCAGTGACTTCACTTTCACTTTCATGCATTGGAGAAGGAAATGGCAACCCACTCCAGTGTTCTTGCCTGGAGAATCCCAGGGACGGCAGAGCCTGGTGGGCTGCTGTCTATGGGGTCACACAGAGTCGGACACGACTGAAGTGACTTAGCAGCAGCAGCAGGGGTATTGAGAGGAGTTCAGAAAATACTACGAGAAAATTTTTCAAGTGATAAATGCACCAAAGACAGAAAAAACAAAGTGGAAAGTAGGACACGGTGGCAGGAACTCTTGGCAGATGTAATTGAGGAATGGAACGGGCTTCAATGTATCAGTAGGAGTTAGATAAGAAGAGACTGGAGAACGATGAGTGAAAACAGGAAGTGTGTTTCGAGCAGAAGGACCTGCTTGAAAGGAATGGAAAAAAGGAATGGAAGTCTCAAGTGTCTATGGAGATGAGATGCAGTTCCAGTTTAGCAGAAACACAGGGTTTAACGGGTTTCCCTGGTGGCTCAGACAGTAAAGACTATACCTGCAATGAGACCAGGGTTCAATCCCTGGGTCAGGAAGATCCCCTGGAGGAAGGCATGGCAACCCACTCCATTATTCCTGCCTGGAGAACTCCATGGACAGAGGAGCCTGGCGGGCTACAGTCCATGGGGTCACAGAGAGTCGGACACCACTGAGCAACTAACACTACACGTAGGGTGTAATACAAGGAGGGTTTGTTGGGGGTTTACACATAGATTTGTTTGTAGTTTAAAAACAACCAAGCAGTTTTTCAGGGCAAGCAGATGACCTGTCAGATGTTGGGTTCTCCAGTCCCAATCTGCTAATATAATAACCATGTGACGTCAAACTCCATCCTGCCCAAACCCCTGAGTGTGAGATGTAAATCCAGACGCCAATGGATCACTCCCAATGGTTTAACATACAGGAGCCTTTAACTCAGTAAGGCTGTAGCAGACATTCCATCTTCCTACCTCATCACGCCTCCTTCCAGACCCCATCTCCACGGATGGTACCACCATGTCCAAGCCCTTCATCCTTTCTTTTTCAGGGCCCATACTTATCATCCCCTTCACTACACTCCTGTTGTTGACCAAATCTTGTTGGTTTCAGCTCCTTATCCTCTGTCACAACTGCCTCCTCCTAGTATTTACTGCCAACACATCTGTTCAGAAACTCATCATTTCTTGCCTGGGTGACTGAAATCCTTTCCCAGCAGGTAGCCTACCCTCGTTTCTCACAGAGCTGCCAGAGAGGCCTCCTAAAAGGCGAGTCTGATAATTTCACGACCCTGCTCTAAATTCCTCCTATAGCTCCCTGTGGCTTGGATGTAATAAATGTTTATTGAACGAATGAGCTCTCCGATTACACGCTGTTCTCTGCCTGGTACAGTGAAGGTCAGGCTTATGTGAAACATACTTCTGAGCAGAGTTGGACAATGAGCAAAGTGGCTCATTCTGAATTCCACCCACCCACCCACCCCACCCCCCACACACTGATCCCTCTGCAGAGACTCAGGAGGCACAACTACAGGAGGAAGGAGGTCAGAAAACGAGACTGGGACCAGCTCAAGGAAGAGCCGGAGGCTAAGAAGTCTGGGACTGACTGGTGCTTTACATGATCACCTCCCCTAATTTTCAGAAAGTCTGGACTCATCCTGTAGGAAACAAGGTCGATTCTATTATACCCATTTTAAGGATGGCCACAGATTCTTCACTTCCACTATCAGAAAGTGGGGCGCACATCCACTCTCCATGAATCCGGCGGGCTTTGTGATGGCTTTGATCACACAAGTGAGGCCACGTCTGTTTCTAGACCTAGGCCTTAAGAAACTGGCAGCTTCTGCTTCCTGTCTTTCAGAATACTCTCTCTGGACCCCTGAGATACGACTTAAGAAGCTCACCCACACAAAGCCACCAAGTTGGAAAGGTCATGTGTAAGCTCTGGGCAGCTGTCACTGTGGGAAGGTGCCAGACATATGGATGGCCACCCTGGACCAGCCGACCCAGCTCGCTCATCAGCGGAGAACCACCGAGTGACCTCAACTGATGCCATACACACCAGAAGAGTCACCAGCTGAGCTCCGCCAGAACACCTAACTCACAAAAATCACAAGCCAAAATGGAAGGGCTGTTGCCCTAAGCTTCAAAGCTCGGGGATAATTGCTATGCACTGCAACACCCTCACTTTTACAGGTGAGCTACATGTGGCTCCAAAAGGTTCACTGACTGACCTGTGGTCTCTTGGCTGGAAAGCTGTACACAGCCTGGATTAGAAAGTCACCCTGCCTGACTCAGATGTGCACAATGCAATCCCTCAAAAAACAAAGCCACGTGGGCAGGGTGGGCCAACTGAATTCCTCCATGCTCTCTGGATTGTGTAAGCAGTGCCAAAATGCTTCGCCTCTCCTTGTGTGACTAACCTGTCAGTACAGCTGACCACCAGGGGCTTCCCACACCTCCCACCCTCTCCTCTCCAGGCAGAGGCTCATGTGACTGCCTTTCCTGCTGCAAAGACTAAGCTCTGTGATGACCAAGAAATAAAGATAAACGCAAGGACAAGAGACAACCTCCCATCCCAAAGGCGGCTCCTCATTGGGGTGAACAACCATGAGGCTCCTATCACCCTAAGAAGGAAGACAAGGCAGACATTTAATTAAACTGTTCTAAGGATGTCCTGCCTAAATCTAGATTTTGGAGAATTTCGAGCTATAAAAATTTAAGGATTGGGATCTTGAGACTGCCAATGATATTCAAACGCTGGAACAACCCAAGAAGGTGACGCACACGGGCACGCCTGCAGCATCTAAAGTGTGACACTTCAGCAGATTGTGGCTCATGTTTCAGTGAACGGAACGGTGGAAGCAAGAGCGCATTTACGTGGGCTTGTGATTTCCTCTGACAAGGTACACGCGCTCATTCCTTCGACCTAAGCAAAATTCCCAGGGCAAAACAGATTTGAAAGTCAGGTGGACAAGAAGACCATCTGTGAATGAGATAATGTATGAAATCACCAACGGAAATTTCTTTAAAAAACAGGACTCAAGATGACAGAAGAACATCCACAGACCTGTTCACAGTTTAAAAGTCATCAGTCGCTGGTCTTGATATACTTCTGGAGCTCCATAAAATAAATAAGACCATCTTCATTTGATAATGGGTTTCCAAAAATTAAACTAAAAATGATGAAAACCCCTGCAGACTGATAGAACAGCAAGACGATGGGGTCTTTCAGAGCAACCGCTTTACATGAACGGAAACAAGGAATCTGAAAGTGGATCCATTTGAGTTTCTGAGGAAAACAGGCCCCACTCTGTCTCTGCTCCTACTCTTTCATGATGGACTGAGGAGGACGCAGAACTTTCAGATTCCTCCCTGGCTGGCTCTCATGCCCCATTTCAGCAGACACACCATCCTCGGGGTAGCCAAAGTACTCAGACAAATAATGCCCCCAAAATACTCAGGCCCGGCAACTGAAAGGGAATGATTTACCACTCACACCCGGTATTCATTTAAGAAAACTGTAANCAGCAGACACACCATCCTCAGGGTAGCCAAAGTACTCAGACAAATAATGCCCCCAAAATACTCAGGCCCGGCAACTGAAAGGGAATGATTTACCACTCACACCCGGTATTCATTTAAGAAAACTGTAAAATATCATGGCTAGTCACTTTGAAAATGGGTCAAAATAAGACTGCGTTCGACAGAAAAGTTCATAGGAAAAGAAACCTGGCTGTGGGGCCAGACGGGCTTGGGTTGGAATTTCACAACCAGGGCTGATGGTGACACCGCTCTGCGAAAAGACTTCAAAACTGAAAGGGTCTCTGTCTTTGCTTCTGCAAAAGTCAGAGCCTCCTCTGGGGCCCACGGGGCAGGGGAGGGCACCTAACAGGTGCAGAGTCCAACCTCGAAGGTCTGGACTGTCTATCACTATTCCCAGCGGGGCAGCAGAGGGTTAAGAACACGGGCCTCGGAACCTGGCAGCCTGGGTTCCATCCCTGCCTCCACCACTGGCACCCACTGTGTGAACCTACGTCAGTGAGCCAGTCTCTCTTTGCCTCCTTTTGAAATTATTATTTCATTGAAGTATAATTGTTGGGAGTCCTCACCTCACAGGGCAGCCTTAAGGGTGAACAGCACTAATATGCGTAAGATGCACATGGTCAGTGATAGTCAAGGGCTTGCTGATGCTAACACTGTGCCTGCTATGGATCCAACGCTCCATGAATGGCTTACTCTGAATCTGTAAAGCGTGCTTCACATGGTCTGTGTCATCACAGAGATTTCTTTGCTTTCTACGTTTTCTTAGGTCACACAC
Organism: Raphicerus campestris; assembly: GCA_006410735.1. Lineage (NCBI taxonomy): Eukaryota > Metazoa > Chordata > Mammalia > Artiodactyla > Bovidae > Raphicerus > Raphicerus campestris. Next base: position 1,948,448 of record SJYW01044833.1, on the reverse strand, counting down.
ACACAAATTTTTTTTTTTTTTAAGAAAATAAATAACAGGCTGTGGGACGGATTTAGCCCGCAGGCCATAGTTTGTTCATACCCAGCTCTTTCTAATCACAGTTATTCGGTGGTGACTTTCAAATTGTGAAGGGCCTAAGACTTCACCCTATCTGTAGGCTAAGGGGTTACCTGCCAAGTTTCATGGAGGCCACCAGTAGCTATGACTCCAGCGCAGACACAAAATACTTCCTCAAGCAAGCATCACCAACTGCATGAAGCACATATCTTCATCAGCTCCCATGTCTGCTAGGACCAAGCCCACGAGGCCGAGAGGAGCAGGCCAGGTGGATGCTGTGTCCAGAGCGGGCTGGAGTCACGGCTGAGGACCCCTGAGCCTAGGACTCCAAATCCTTTAGCAAGCAAACCTGCCTCAACTCCGTCCTGGAGGAAGAAGTGATCACACTGCACGTGCCACATTCCAACAATTCCTGGGAGAAACAATCCAAAACAAAGGTTGTTCCCAAGCCCTGCAAAGCCAGGGGAGGCCCTGTCACTCCAGAGCTGCATCTTAACAACAATGGAAGGAAACGCCAAAATCTGAATATTCTTTCTCTGAACTAATCAAGCAGGCTTATCATTTTTTAAGTGTCTATTGAAAAACAAAAACAGTTGGCAATTCTGTGGCTTCAAATTGAACCCCACTGAGACGAAAAGTTAGATCTGTGACAATCACACGTGTCATTTCTGAAGAAAAGGTGCCTTTAGTTAAAAACAGGAACTAATTTGTAAATGGGAATTAAATGCATACTCCACAAAAAAAATAATAATCTGGTGAAAGGGAGGGAAAAAAAATTCCTGTGTGTAGACATAAATGTTTCTTGACAGATGTAAATGAAAACTAATATGGTGACATTTTTCAAATTAGCCAGCGGAAAACACCATGTCTGCTTCCTTTAGCTTTTTTTTTTTTTAAACAGCCTAAGCACTTTTCAGTTATGTTGGCCTCAGAAAGTATTTATGAAAAGAATAATAAATAATTAATTCCACTGGCTGGGAGCTCGCAACTCCTTTCTGCTTCGACAATATACACTGAAACACTGTTTAAATTACAGGAGCAAATTGATTCAAAAGGCTTCCATTAGCGAGCTGGCAAACAGGTTTGAAGCCGACTAATAAATTTTAGATAAAGATGTAAAGATGGGGCCTTTGATGGGGATGGCAACACCAGAGTGCTGATCTCCAAGTCACCAGTTTGTTAAATCAGTGGCTAACATCTAGCTTTCTCTGTCTCATAACTCACTGTGTTAAGCGTGGGCAGAGTCAGATCAGAGTGCCTGATGTGTGTGCGGCAGCTACGCATGGGGCCTGGGAGTAACACAAGATTCGTTTCCAGCTGAGTGTCCCTTTCCACCACTCTGTTCTAACACATTTCATAGTACACTGTTCAAAGATAATCAGGCCCAGCCCACCTGTGACATTAAAAAGTTCTACATATGATGCGTCTTGCAGCTTCGAGTCACATCTGAGGTACACTTATTTAGAAATCAAGAAACTATGGTTTTTCTTGAATGATATGATGAAATTCCTCCTTCCGTGTGGNCAGCCCACCTGTGACATTAAAAAGTTCTACATATGATGCGTCTTGCAGCTTCGAGTCACATCTGAGGTACACTTATTTAGAAATCAAGAAACTATGGTTTTTCTTGAATGATATGATGAAATTCCTCCTTCCGTGTGGACACACATCTTGTAAGCAGGCTGAACCTGCTGCTAGAGAAATCGTGGAATATTACACAGCTATTAAAAAGAATAACCAAGGTGCCTGGGGGCAAGGAGTGGGGTTGAGGGAGGGGTAAAGGGGGGGGGGAATTCAACGTTCAAACAAGCATCTCTTTTCTAATTGAAAAAAAAGTCTAGTAGCAAACAGTCAACATGAAGCATTAAAAATCTTACACAAAATCGTAATATGGGCAAGTTGCTTTTTCAGTTGATTCTTACTTGGCCCATTTGGGGAAGCTTGTCAAGGATGCATTTTTTTTTTTACCCATCCACCTTTCCACCCATCTAACCAATAAGCCAATCCAACGACACGGTAGACTAAGGGTGTGCAGCTTGGAAATGAGCTGCATCTGGAGGGAGGTTCTGGCTCCACTCACTGGCACCCCACGTCGCTCCAGGTCACGCTCATGCTGACATCCAAGTGTAAAACAACTGCAAGAACGACAGTAACTACATGAGTCAGGAGCCTATGATGTCCTGGACCCATGTTCTCTCCCCCACTGCATCCGCAGAGATCTCAGTACGGCTGCCTCTAGGTACCGTAAACTATGCTTCGCCATGACAGTGCCCCAGGCTGATAACTCCAAAACACATTCCAGGGAATTCAAATATATACCTTCCCAAGTTCACACCACCTACCAATGGGGGGAAAGGCAGATATTTTATAAAAGGAATACCATGTATTCATTTGCCTCATTTCAGACAGTCACTTGTTAAATGGAGCTATTGGGTAGTATTCCCAGCCTTGGCCCACAGGAAAAGCGGAATTTACAGATGAAAACCCCAGAGCACTTTCTGTCACTACATGTGGGTTTAAAGCGGCTGAGGTGAGCAGGATGAGATTTTCAGGGCAGGTTTCTGGGGAAAAAAATAAAATGCATCATGAGCCAGCTGGCTGCTCGATGTCATGGGCTTGGTACACAAGCCCAGGCGCTCAGTTTCCAGACCCCACTGACACCACCCCAGCAGGGTGGAGATAGGGGCCCTGGGCGCTCAGTCCCGAGACCCTGCCGACAGCACTCCAGCAGGGTGGAGATGGGGCCCCTGGGCGTTCAGTTCTCCAGGCCCCACCAACGCCACCCCAGCAGGGTGGGGATGGGGCCCCTGGTCAGGTGGTTCTTGTCTGGCGAAAGTCAGGAAAGCCAGACACCTAACACTCGCTTTCTGATTCTAATGGGCTACGAAATAAAATATCCAAATTGTGCAAGTGGAGAAAATGGAGTGAAAAGTGAGAGTTATTTCTTTTTAATTAAGCTCTTAATGATATAACAGCAAAACAAGCAATTAATTTCCGAGTGGCTACATTAAGCATTCCACGCTGAAATGAGGCAGAAAGAACAACAAGAAGGTACGCCCTCTTCCTTCTTAGGTAAACATGATGGGAAATTGTGTGTGTGTGAGAGAGAGAGAGACACACACACAGAGAGACGGCCGATGTGCGTGCTGAGTGCTGGTGGGTGGCGCTGGCAGTACGGAGCCCAGCTCCATTAGCTCAGGAGCCCTCACACAGCCCAGGCAGTGGCCACTCCACTAGCCCCACCTGACTGAGGAGCAATCTCCAGTTCAGAAAGACCCAGGAGCCCAGGCCTAGGTCCCCACCCCTCAACACGGAGCCAAGACCGGACTCCAGCTTGCACAGAGCCCTCCAGGCACAGATACGCTCTCCTGCCTGCAGAGAAAAGCAACAGGGGAGGGACAGAACAAAAAGCGGACGTAAAAGGCCAGACAGTAAGGATCTGGTGGGCTTTCGCGGCACATGGTCCCTGTCCCAGCTCCTCCCTCTGCGGCCCTGGTGCGAAGGGGTCACAATGGCATCTGGGTGTCACGGGCAACGAGGGAGCAGCACGTACTGCTGACGCAGAGGCCCCCTCCATCTCGATCCCGACAGATTCGCAGGAGTTCTCCTTCCCAGACTGGGGAGATGGGGGCCACGTGAGGAAAAGAAAAAAAAAGTCTGTCTCTCCTGAGCCTGGCTCAGAAAGGTATAGCGCCTCCACACACATAAGAATAAAACTCCCTAAATCGTCTCTCAATCCCAAAACAGCCTTTCAGGCGGGTCGCCAGAAGAGTTGTCTTGAGGCCTGTAACTCACCTTCTCCCCAGTGGGTCCCTGGGGGCCTCCGTGGTGACAGGTAAATTCATGTCAAACGTCACTTCAGAATGATGGAGACCCCAGAAGTGACCTCTGTCAGACTATTCACAGCCGCTCTGAGGGCAGCATGGCTAGACACAAGCCACGCAGAGAAAAACGCACCTCCCACCACTTCACAGCAGAAGGCACCACTGCCAAACACGCGCGTCCCTGCTGCATCGGGGGAAGGCCGTGAGACCGCAGGAGGGCTGGGGTTCTGAGGGATGAAATCAGTAAGGCTGCTTCCTCCCTGCCAGGCCTGGGGCTGGCCCAGTCCACCCCACGGGAGCAGCCTCTACAGCCTGGGAGCTGGCCTGCTTGGAGGTGTGGGCGGTGGGGGAGTGACGTCCCTTTTACTTACTCCAGATAAGTGGCAGAGAAATCTCCAGGGAGTCCTGGCTCAGGCATTCTCATCAGTAATTATAAAACTGAAAATTATGATCTACGCTTCAGCAGAACAAAACGGGCCAGTGGTCCTTTTTTTCCCTCTGTTTAAAGCCCATATCACACAGACTCTGCAAAGCGGTGAAACCCTCACTGTACGGAATGAATGGGCCGCAGCCGTGGAGCACTCACTGCAGGAGTTTCACTGCTGCAGGGCCGTACCAGACAACCGCTACTCTTCCCTGCTCCGTGTTGGCACCCCTTCTTCTGGCAGCTCCTTCATCACCCCTGCACAAACCCGCCCCTCCTGGGTGCACCTCAGGGGAGCCCGACCCCACCTGCTGAATCAAGAGGTAAGCCTGTGTGACACAGGCCGGACCAGTCAGAAGGGATCACCATGCCAGGTTCAGAGGGGGCCCTATGACTCAGGCTGGACCACTCTGAGTGGAGACCACAGCACTGACTGGAGTGACTGGGAGAAGACTTATTATCCAAGGTCGCCGAGGGGACGGGAGGATAGCCCTGCACTGTGGCTTGTGAGAGCGTGGAAGATGACGCCCAAGGAGCACCAATGTCAGGAGACACAGCTGAGGGACAGAACAAGACCAAAGCTGGAGGAGAGAGCAAAGCCCCGGGAGCAGCAGGCTACACATGGTGTTTGTAGTCGTTGTCTGAGACTCTTTTTTTCCAAAGGCCCTCAGAGAAGGATGCTAAGAGGCTCCTATGGAAACTGCATCTATACTGCATACACATAGTCCCATATGGATGATCTTCAGGGCAGTGCATCTACAAAGAACGTTTCTCTCAGCCTGTCATCTCCCCACATCCCAGACTCGTCTGTCACCGAAGGCCCAAGGCCCTCTTCTGGCTACCCGGAAGACCCAGGAGCCGTCAATCCAAGACCATCTGTGGCGACTTAGGCCGGGGCCATCTTTGATTCTAAATATCATCACCTCCCGTTCTCCTGTCCCTTCCCCTTTGTCTGGCCCTCTCAATGTTTTCATTGCCTGATACCCTCTTAATGCTGTACTGGCTAAGACAGTGAGCATCTTGGGGACATAGGTAGTCACCAGAGACAGTCAAGTGCATGGTGAAACTGCCCATTATAAGCTTTCAACATCAGTATCTAGCCCACGGGTGGCCATATTGTTTTTTCTGAGTAATATGTATTGAATAAATAGACAAGGAGATCATCTCAAATAGACTGCAAGCCCATTGAAAGAAAAGGTGTTCATCTGTAGTCTTGAATCTTCCAATAGGACCTAGCAGAATACTCTATGAAAAATGCTCAAAATATATTTGTTGAATGAAGACAGACACCCCTCTACCAATAAAAAAGCACTTCCAAGCTCACTTACAGACAGCTGGTATTGTCTGTAGTTTACGGGGAGAGCGAGGAGAGGGCAGGATGCATAGTTGCTATTTCTTGATTTCGTAAAGGCCTAATCAGATATGATGAGGCTGTGGGCTCTCCTGGGTCTTCCCATTTGCATTATTGATCTAAAATATAACTTACACAGGCAAATTCTGAATGAGACTTATCAGAATTGGTACAGACACATGTGAGGAGCTACAAGCATGACTGTACAAGACCCTGTCTTATACTGCTGCAGCACTCAACATGGGACTGCACATGACATGTTGCAGAGACTGTGGTATCGCCACTGTACCCTCAAAATGGGATCCGAGAGCTGGAGCTTGCAAGGCCCCCTTATTCAACAGCATGCAGTTTAAATGACAGATTTTTCTTCTAGAGTTAGAAGGCCAAATGATCGCAACTATGGATGTAAAAATACACAGGCAGGTGAATGTAAAATAAAAGGCAAAACTAAGAATGAGGGTGGGGGAATCACTGCATAAGGGGAGTGGAACTTGGGCAACTTTCCCTTTATTCTTTTTCTTTCATATAGTTGTGACAACATCTTTTGAAGATGAAGCACTCTCTCCCCCATCTCAGCCATCAATTACGGAATGCCGAATCTCTTGGGAGCCGTTATTAACAGGGCAGGAAGTGGAGGGAGCAGTTTTACACCAGCCAGACTTGGAAAAGGAAAGCTACAAATCTGGCTGCAAAGATGCAGACAGACACTGAAGCATTTCAGCAAGTGTGACAATGTGGACGGCCTAGAGGCACAGACCCAATAATCAGAGGAGAGCTGAACTGGAGCTGATGGAGGGTGCCACAAACAGTCCGAGAACAAAGAAGGTGGCCAGGAAATTCCTGACCGAGCCATTCTCCTTCACGACCCTAAAGGGCTGGGCACTCCACAGACACTTTTGCTGCCTTGGGTTCAGGAGCAGGGCCTTAGACCATGGGCAGGGCGACCAGGAAAGAACCACTAGGGTAGAGCCATGGGCCAAAGGCAGGCACAGAAGAGTTCAAAGGACAAAATGGGGCTTTTTCCAACACTACATGGTGCATTGGGAATGAAGCTGGTGATGCTGAAGGTGTCCATCTCCTTCTTAGGGCATTTTGACTTCTAAAGAGTGATTTGGAAGCCACCAACGGCTATGTGTGNTCAAAGGACAAAATGGGGCTTTTTCCAACACTACATGGTGCATTGGGAATGAAGCTGGTGATGCTAAAGGTGTCCATCTCCTTCTTAGGGCATTTTGACTTCTAAAGAGTGATTTGGAAGCCACCAACGGCTATGTGTGATCAGTCCTGTTTGATTCTTTGTGGCCCCATGGACTGAACTAGCGTAGCCAGTTCAGGAGCCCACCAGGCTCCTCTGTCCATGGAATTTTCCAGGCAAGAATACTAGAAGAAGAANTTTGGAAGCCACCAACGGCTATGTGTGTGATCAGTCCTGTTTGATTCTTTGTGGCCCCATGGACTGAACTAGAGTAGCCAGTTCAGGAGCCCACCAGGCTCCTCTGTCCATGGAATTTTCCAGGCAAGAATACTGGAGCTGGTTGCCACTTCCTACTCTAGGGATGTTCCCAACCGAGGAATCCAACCCACGACTCTTTACCACTAGTGCCACCTGGGAGGCCCGTACCTCACTTCAAACTCTAGGCAGTTATCACAACTTCTCCTGGGCTTCCCCTGGTGGCTCAGACTGTAAAGAATTGGCCTGCAATGCAGGAGACCTGGCTTTGACCTCTGGGTTGGGAAGATCCCCTGGAGAAGGGAACGGCATCCCACTCCAGTATTCTTGCCTGGAGAACTCCATGGACATAGGAGCTTGGTGGGCTACAGTCCACGGTGTTGCAGTCAGACATGACTGAGCAACTAACACACATCATAACTTTTCTAATCCTCAATTTCCTCCCCTGTGAAACAGACAATTCTGATCATCTGCAAGCAATGCTAGAATAAATACATGAGCATTCTGTAGAGCACCCAGCACATGATCAGCACCTGCTGTTACTATCAGCAGCAGCATCACCATCAACCAGACACTCGGGGTGAGGACTGACTTACAGACCCACCAGCTGAAGGCTGACTGCCCCACTATTAACATATCATGAATTCCTAATGAAATAGAGCCGTGTTATCCCGGAAGTGAAGAACTATTTCTCCACTAGCCACAAATGACTCAAAAGTTTCTAGGAATTTGTCTTAAAAATCTCCTTCTGGTAATACCTCTTGAGACATTGTACTACTCTTCATAACCAAATGCTATTTCTGCAATATATCCCCGGGGGCTTCCTGCATCAAAAAGAAAAGTAGCTTAGCTAAGTTATATGGTCCATCCTAAAGTTTCACCTCAGCTTCCTTTTTAATTACATCTTCTTAGAAGCAAACAACACGTCAAGAAAACAAAATGTCATCAAAGCAAGACCCCATTCTGACCAATCTCAAAGGCACCATAAGGGACACGAGAAAGACTAGCCCAAGTCTAACACAGCCCGTGTGCTGCAGTCATGACGGAGTGAGAGGAGGACCGATCCTGAGCCTCTAGATGGATGAGCACTGCCCAGCGAGCACAACGGTTCTGCCCAGTGGAGAGCTGGTTTTCAAGCGCAACCCCANTAAATTCATGTCAAACGTCACTTCAGAATGATGGAGACCCCAGAAGTGACCTCTGTCAGACTATTCACAGCCGCTCTGAGGGCAGCATGGCTAGACACAAGCCACGCAGAGAAAAACGCACCTCCCACCACTTCACAGCAGAAGGCACCACTGCCAAACACGCGCGTCCCTGCTGCATCGGGGGAAGGCCGTGAGACCGCAGGAGGGCTGGGGTTCTGAGGGATGAAATCAGTAAGGCTGCTTCCTCCCTGCCAGGCCTGGGGCTGGCCCAGTCCACCCCACGGGAGCAGCCTCTACAGCCTGGGAGCTGGCCTGCTTGGAGGTGTGGGCGGTGGGGGAATGACGTCCCTTTTACTTACTCCAGATAAGTGGCAGAGAAATCTCCAGGGAGTCCTGGCTCAGGCATTCTCATCAGTAATTATAAAACTGAAAATTATGATCTACGCTTCAGCAGAACAAAACGGGCCAGTGGTCCTTTTTTTCCCTCTGTTTAAAGCCCATATCACACAGACTCTGCAAAGCGGTGAAACCCTCACTGTACGGAATGAATGGGCCGCAGCCGTGGAGCACTCACTGCAGGAGTTTCACTGCTGCAGGGCCGTACCAGACAACCGCTACTCTTCCCTGCTCCGTGTTGGCACCCCTTCTTCTGGCAGCTCCTTCATCACCCCTGCACAAACCCGCCCCTCCTGGGTGCACCTCAGGGGAGCCCGACCCCACCTGCTGAATCAAGAGGTAAGCCTGTGTGACACAGGCCGGACCAGTCAGAAGGGATCACCATGCCAGGTTCAGAGGGGGCCCTATGACTCAGGCTGGACCACTCTGAGTGGAGACCACAGCACTGACTGGAGTGACTGGGAGAAGACTTATTATCCAAGGTCGCCGAGGGGACGGGAGGATAGCCCTGCACTGTGGCTTGTGAGAGCGTGGAAGATGACGCCCAAGGAGCGCCAATGTCAGGAGACACAGCTGAGGGACAGAACAAGACCAAAGCTGGAGGAGAGAGCAAAGCCCCGGGAGCAGCAGGCTACACATGGTGTTTGTAGTCGTTGTCTGAGACTCTTTTTTTCCAAAGGCCCTCAGAGAAGGATGCTAAGAGGCTCCTATGGAAACTGCATCTATACTGCATACACATAGTCCCATATGGATGATCTTCAGGGCAGTGCATCTACAAAGAACGTTTCTCTCAGCCTGTCATCTCCCCACATCCCAGACTCGTCTGTCACCGAAGGCCCAAGGCCCTCTTCTGGCTACCCGGAAGACCCAGGAGCCGTCAATCCAAGACCATCTGTGGCGACTTAGGCCGGGGCCATCTTTGATTCTAAATATCATCACCTCCCGTTCTCCTGTCCCTTCCCCTTTGTCTGGCCCTCTCAATGTTTTCATTGCCTGATACCCTCTTAATGCTGTACTGGCTAAGACAGTGAGCATCTTGGGGACATAGGTAGTCACCAGAGACAGTCAAGTGCATGGTGAAACTGCCCATTATAAGCTTTCAACATCAGTATCTAGCCCACGGGTGGCCATATTGTTTTTTCTGAGTAATATGTATTGAATAAATAGACAAGGAGATCATCTCAAATAGACTGCAAGCCCATTGAAAGAAAAGGTGTTCATCTGTAGTCTTGAATCTTCCAATAGGACCTAGCAGAATACTCTATGAAAAATGCTCAAAATATATTTGTTGAATGAAGACAGACACCCCTCTACCAATAAAAAAGCACTTCCAAGCTCACTTACAGACAGCTGGTATTGTCTGTAGTTTACGGGGAGAGCGAGGAGAGGGCAGGATGCATAGTTGCTATTTCTTGATTTCGTAAAGGCCTAATCAGATATGATGAGGCTGTGGGCTCTCCTGGGTCTTCCCATTTGCATTATTGATCTAAAATATAACTTACACAGGCAAATTCTGAATGAGACTTATCAGAATTGGTACAGACACATGTGAGGAGCTACAAGCATGACTGTACAAGACCCTGTCTTATACTGCTGCAGCACTCAACATGGGACTGCACATGACATGTTGCAGAGACTGTGGTATCGCCACTGTACCCTCAAAATGGGATCCGAGAGCTGGAGCTTGCAAGGCCCCCTTATTCAACAGCATGCAGTTTAAATGACAGATTTTTCTTCTAGAGTTAGAAGGCCAAATGATCGCAACTATGGATGTAAAAATACACAGGCAGGTGAATGTAAAATAAAAGGCAAAACTAAGAATGAGGGTGGGGGAATCACTGCATAAGGGGAGTGGAACTTGGGCAACTTTCCCTTTATTCTTTTTCTTTCATATAGTTGTGACAACATCTTTTGAAGATGAAGCACTCTCTCCCCCATCTCAGCCATCAATTACGGAATGCCGAATCTCTTGGGAGCCGTTATTAACAGGGCAGGAAGTGGAGGGAGCAGTTTTACACCAGCCAGACTTGGAAAAGGAAAGCTACAAATCTGGCTGCAAAGATGCAGACAGACACTGAAGCATTTCAGCAAGTGTGACAATGTGGACGGCCTAGAGGCACAGACCCAATAATCAGAGGAGAGCTGAACTGGAGCTGATGGAGGGTGCCACAAACAGTCCGAGAACAAAGAAGGTGGCCAGGAAATTCCTGACCAAGCCATTCTCCTTCACGACCCTAAAGGGCTGGGCACTCCACAGACACTTTTGCTGCCTTGGGTTCAGGAGCAGGGCCTTAGACGATGGGCAGGGCGACCAGGAAAGAACCACTAAGGTAGAGCCATGGGCCAAAGGCAGGCACAGAAGAGTTCAAAGGACAAAATGGGGCTTTTTCCAACACTACATGGTGCATTGGGAATGAAGCTGGTGATGCTGAAGGTGTCCATCTCCTTCTTAGGGCATTTTGACTTCTAAAGAGTGATTTGGAAGCCACCAACGGCTATGTGTGTGATCAGTCCTGTTTGATTCTTTGTGGCCCCATGGACTGAACTAGAGTAGCCAGTTCAGGAGCCCACCAGGCTCCTCTGTCCATGGAATTTTCCAGGCAAGAATACTGGAGCTGGTTGCCACTTCCTACTCTAGGGATGTTCCCGACCGAGGAATCCAACCCACGACTCTTTACCACTAGTGCCACCTGGGAGGCCCGTACCTCACTTCAAACTCTAGGCAGTTATCACAACTTCTCCTGGGCTTCCCCTGGTGGCTCAGACTGTAAAGAATTGGCCTGCAATGCAGGAGACCTGGCTTTGACCTCTGGGTTGGGAAGATCCCCTGGAGAAGGGAACGGCATCCCACTCCAGTATTCTTGCCTGGAGAACTCCATGGACATAGGAGCTTGGTGGGCTACAGTCCACGGTGTTGCAGTCAGACATGACTGAGCAACTAACACACATCATAACTTTTCTAATCCTCAATTTCCTCCCCTGTGAAACAGACAATTCTGATCATCTGCAAGCAATGCTAGAATAAATACATGAGCATTCTGTAGAGCGCCCAGCACATGATCAGCACCTGCTGTTAGTATCAGCAGCAGCATCACCATCAACCAGACACTCGGGGTGAGGACTGACTTACGGACCCACCAGCTGAAGGCTGACTGCCCCGCTATTAACATATCATGAATTCCTAATGAAATAGAGCCGTGTTATCCCGGAAGTGAAGAACTATTTCTCCACTAGCCACAAATGACTCAAAAGTTTCTAGGAATTTGTCTTAAAAATCTCCTTCTGGTAATACCTCTTGAGACATTGTACTACTCTTCATAACCAAATGCTATTTCTGCAATATATCCCCGGGGGCTTCCTGCATCAAAAAGAAAAGTAGCTTAGCTAAGTTATATGGTCCATCCTAAAGTTTCACCTCAGCTTCCTTTTTAATTACATCTTCTTAGAAGCAAACAACACGTCAAGAAAACAAAATGTCATCAAAGCAAGACCCCATTCTGACCAATCTCAAAGGCACCATAAGGGACACGAGAAAGACTAGCCCAAGTCTAACACAGCCCGTGTGCTGCAGTCATGACGGAGTGAGAGGAGGACCGATCCTGAGCCTCTAGATGGATGAGCACTGCCCAGCGAGCACAACGGTTCTGCCCAGTGGAGAGCTGGTTTTCAAGCGCAACCCCAGGCAGAAGCTGACTCTTTCAGACCAGAGCTGCTCAAACGTCCTTCCCACTGCCCCACTGAGGCCCACTGCTGTCAGAGCTGCCTGTGCGTGGAACTCGGGGAACCTGGGGCTCACTCAGCGCTTACAGAAAGCAGGAGGCCAGCTTTATACATGATGGGGATCTAGGTGGCAAGCAGTGGCTGCAAGTCATCCATAAATGACATCGAGGCATCAGAAACAAAGACACCACCGAGCCCAGCACAGACTGTGTGGAGGAGGGGACTCATCAGCCCTTGGAAAAGCTCCACCAGGGACTCTCCTGGTAGTCCAGTGGATGAGACGTCAAGCTCCCAACTCAGGAGCCCCAGGTTCAATCCCTGGTCAGGAAAATAGACCTCACATGCCACAATTAAAGATCCCACATGCCCCAATTGTGACCCAGCAGTCAAACTGATGAATAATTTAAAGGTGACCTGTAAAATGAAAAGAAAGAAAGAAAGAAAGAAAAAGGTTCAACACATTCAGCCAGACAGCAGTTTCAGATGAGAGACCCCAGATCAAATCAGAATGAGAAGTCACATTACTAGTCACAGTAAGTGTCTTCATTAAGAGAACCCAGAAGGATTGAGCGGCTGGAAGGATTGTCACCATATATCATTTGTAGAAGCTGCAAACATTGGAAATCTGCAGCTGGTTTCCAATCGGAAGGGGAGGCTCCAGTTAGCACTTCTGTTGTTCTCCTAAAGGTGAAGAACTCTGGTGGGTACTGGACACAAGATATTAATATTCAGACATACACCCATCCTTAAAAAAAAAAATGTAAACGTGAAGTAAAAGTCGCTCAGTTCAGTTCAGTCGCTCAGTCGTGTCTGACTCTTTGTGACCTCATGAATCGCAGCACGCCAGGCCTCCCTGTCCATCACCAACTCTCGGAGTTCACTCAGACTCATGTCCATCGAGTCAGTGATGCCATCCAGCCTTCTCATCCTCTGTTGTTTTCTTCTCCTCCTGCCCCCAATCCCTCCCAGCATCACAGTCTTTTCCAACAAGTCAACTCTTCACATGAGGTAGTCAAAGTACTGGAGTTTCAGCTTTAGCATCATTCCTTCCAAAGAAATCCCAGGGCTGATCTCCCTCAGAATGGATTGGTTACTCAGTCATGTCCAACTCTTTGCGACCTCATGAACTATATACACAGTCCATGGAATTCTCCAGGCCAGAATACTGCAGTGGGTAGCCTTTCTCTTCTCCAGGGGAATCTCCCCAACCCAGGGATCAAACCCAGGTCTCCCACATTGCAGGTGGATTCTTTACCAGCTGAACCACAAGGAAAGCCCAAGAATACCAGAGTAGGTAGCCTATCCCTTCTCTAGCGGATCTTTCTGACTCAGGAATCAAACCAGGGTCTCCTGCATTGCAGGCAGATTCTTTACCAACTGAGCTATCAGGGAACCCCTAAAAAATGTAGGGTTCTGCCTTATTGAGAAATTTCTCTCTGAGCTGCATATTACACACACATGCAGCAGCAAATGAAAGATGCTCCCCTAGAATGAATTCAAGGTGATCGGCCAGGGCTGAGCTATTGACAGGGGCAAGTGTGCAGGAGGCCACGGTTCAGTCGATAGGACATGGGATACACTTACTACCTGTACGTGAATGACTGACAGACAGCTCCTGCTTCCTAATGCTCATTGATTCTGTATTAATAACACCACTAGCTGATTTTAGAAGGCCTTATCTGCCAGGTGGATTTCTAAGAGCTATTTAAAGGAAACATGCACATTGTGGTCATTTCAATCATCGTGGCAATAAAACACGGTTTAGACAGAAGTCAGTCTTCACCAGTAAGTCCCAGAGAGGAAAGGGGAATTTCTGATCCACAGTACAGAAGATGACAGCAAGTCTCTTACCATGACTGTCACATCAAGTCGACACAGACCTAAGAGCCTAAGCAGCCATCGGAGGGGACGATTTATATGAATTGGACATGATTTATGCCCTTACAATTCCACAAGGATGGTGGAGATAGCAATGGACAGCAATCACTAGGAATGATATGTCTTTATCGCTTTCCTTTTAAAATAGTTTTAATCTAAAAGAAATAGAGCAGTGATAACTGCACCACTGTGGGTACAAAGCAGAGCATTAAATGCTCCTCGGAAGCCTCCCAATTTTAATTAGGGGGCCAGCAGAATTAAGTTTCCCCAGTTTCTTGTACTTGTCAACTCACCAAAAACGCTCAGCTTGCAATCTTTAATGTGACAACACTGAGTCATGAAGCTAACCATTCATTTAGTCCTCTGTGACTTACCATGACCCAGCCCTTTCCGGAAGCCACAACAAGGCCAACTGTCTGCATGAAACTTAAGATATTAAGAATCTCAAATCAGGAACAATGGTACATTTTGCAAACACTTTAATTATCTTTGAAACAACTGGGCAAAGTCAGTTGGTCCATTTATAAGCGGATNCTGACTCAGGAATCAAACCAGGGTCTCCTGCATTGCAGGCAGATTCTTTACCAACTGAGCTATCAGGGAACCCCTAAAAAATGTAGGGTTCTGCCTTATTGAGAAATTTCTCTCTGAGCTGCATATTACACACACATGCAGCAGCAAATGAAAGATGCTCCCCTAGAATGAATTCAAGGTGATCGGCCAGGGCTGAGCTATTGACAGGGGCAAGTNGGCAACGCTGAGACACACAAAGCACATCTTTCAGGGAGAACCACGTCACACACTCCTGGTGGGAAACAACAGAACATCCCCACGTGAGACTGACGGCAGGGACAAGCGAGGCTGCAGGCTGGAAACGCGACAGCTTGCGATTCTGGCTGAACGGTCACTCTCGGGGCCCGGGATTGATCTCCCTTTCGCTGGAGCCCAGGAAGGATAATGAATCCCCCTCAGCAGCTGATCAATGACTTGCACTTACGGGCTGGCACCACCACCAATCCCCGCAACAAGGTTAAAAGAACAAAGCTCCTGAGTGATGGTCAGAGGCGAAGGGGCTGAGGAAGAGGAAGTTGAAAATATTAAGAAATCAACGGGGGCGTTTAAAAGCGAAGCCCTCTCCGCACCACGGAAGATGTTCCGCTATTCATCTTGCTCCCTGACTTTGCTTCGCCAACTTGATGGAAGATGGTTTAACTGACATAAAAACCAGCTCCGTGTGTATAGCTCTGATTGATGGAGCCATTCCGAGCATCAGCCAAAAAAATGGCAGTAAAAGATGCCTCAGGCTTCCTGTTAACTGTATTATGGGGACACCGACACTTTTTCCTCCTCTTGTTTAAAGAATAAATTAGCTGAACAAGTACTTTCCAAAATAGGGTATTTTTATACTGAGATTAAAAAAAAAAAAAAATGGAAGGCCTCTGGGATGTCCGTGTATGTTTGGGGCGGTCGGGATGGTGAACACCAGGTTAGGTAAGGCTTCTTCCACGGGCAGCTGTTTGGTTTCTGGGGCTATGATTTAACTGAGTTTTACTGAAGGCTGTGTAATAACAAACTGTGCCATAAAGTAGCCTGTGCAGAGACAATGTCTCAGCGGTAAGAGGAAGAAAAAAACTCTTGGACGGGAGTCTTAAAAAGAATGCAGAGATGCTCCAGGTGGGCTGAGATAAAGGACAACAGGGGAGACCACCCACAAATAAGCGTGGAAGGGCAGTTTCCCACGACCGTGCTCCAGCACGGGAGCAGGGTCCGGTGGCAGCACAGCATCCGATTCCTGCGGATGCTCCCTGAATAAGGGATGGGGAGGAGCGGAGGTTTCCAGAGTCTCAGCGCTCCGCTTTTTGTTCTCCTTCTCCGGGCACAAGGGGCTTGTTCCCTGCCTTTTTCCTCTCTCATTTTGAAGAAGGTTAATAAGGACCTGGGACTTTCTGCAGCTTCCTAGCACGTGAGGCTCGGCCATTGTTGAAGAAGAACGCTGTCTGTGGCACGGTGCGAGAACTTCAGAAGCATCCAAATTTGGAATTCCTTTCCGAAAGCTCGGGACAGACTCTGTACCCTGGCATTCCATGGATGACAAACGTCCACCTTGTTGCCACCTGTCTTTGAGACATGCACATTAGTGAAGCATAAACTTCACTTGACTCTCACAATAAAATTCGCTGGTTATGTGCGCCATCTAGAATAAGCTCTTATCTCCACAGTGCAGGGAACGGTTACCCACTTCAGTGCTCTCACCTGGAGAATTCCAGGGACAGAGGAGCCTGGCGGCTTACAGCTCATGGGGTCACTAAGAGTCGGACGCAACTGAGCAGCTGACAGAGCAAAAGGCCCACACCTTCCCCCTACCATCCGCTGGGCTCCAGCCAAGCCCCAGGCACTTTCCACGAGTTTCCCCCAGGTGGTTCTTGGTCCAAGTTATTATGTCTGAAGAAGTCTCACGTGCTTATACCTATGACTGAGAAATTCTACCTCTGGTGTGTTAATCTCATAGAAATAATCTGATGTGGGAAGCACTTTAGAACCAAAGATGCTCATGGCTTTGTAACTGACAACTGAAAAGAGAGAGTTATAATCTAAAACTTCACTTAACAGCAGAATAACGAGCTAAGAATCATGGTTCATCTAGCTGGTCTATCATCAAGCAATCAATCAAAGCACTGCTTAAGACAGTCTACAAAAAGTGTGTGTTGGTGGGCGGGGGGGGCGGTTAGTCGCTAAATTGTGTCTGACTTTGCAACGTCATGGACTGTAGCCCACCAGGCTCCTCCCTGTCCATGGAAATCTCCAGGCAAGAATACTAGAGTGGGTTGCCATTTCTTCCTCCAGGGGATCTTCCTAACCCAGGCATTGAACCTGGATCCCCTGCACTGGCAGGCGGATTCTTGACCACTGAGCCATCAGGGAAGCGCTGTACAGAAACTGGGAGGAGTGAATCCATATAGGAGGAAAGGAACTATTATCCATATAGCATGATTACCACTATGTTAGAAAAAAAAATCATCTCTGGAGTATCTGGATTGCAGTAGCAGAATTAATTTAGAATTAATTCGTGTGGGCACCGGTCACAAGTGTATATGCTGCAATCACAGCGGAACAAAACACAGCAACTCATGCATTTTAAAGCACCGGAAGACCATGTGCCAAGATGCTGTGTGCATATACTGGATATTTTTTCTCTCTGTTCAACTTTTGTGCAATCTCTTATCTAAATGAGCACGCAACTTCTATGGGAAGTTGTTAATTTTAAGAAGTGAAACTCCACGAGAAGACACTGCTTTCAGGCCTTCTGCATCACACGTACATCTGTAAGCTGAGCAGAGGCCCCGCCCGTGGTCTAAACTTGCCCGAGAGCGCTGAGCCCGGACACACACACGCGGGCCCCCTCGTTACGGCGTGGGTTTCTCCCTGGACTTCACTGCTGAACTTAATCCTTTTGCAGGGCAGTTACTCTGAGGGACCTGGAAGTGTGAATTTAGTGACCAGCAGAGACAATGTGGGTTTCCCTTGTGGCTCAGCTGGTAAAGAATCTGCCTGCCATGCGGGAGATNGAACAAAACACAGCAACTCATGCATTTTAAAGCACCGGAAGACCATGTGCCAAGATGCTGTGTGCATATACTGGATATTTTTTCTCTCTGTTCAACTTTTGTGCAATCTCTTATCTAAATGAGCACGCAACTTCTATGGGAAGTTGTTAATTTTAAGAAGTGAAACTCCACGAGAAGACACTGCTTTCAGGCCTTCTGCATCACACGTACATCTGTAAGCTGAGCAGAGGCCCCGCCCGTGGTCTAAACTTGCCCGAGAGCGCTGAGCCCGGACACACACACGCGGGCCCCCTCGTTACGGCGTGGGTTTCTCCCTGGACTTCACTGCTGAACTTAATCCTTTTGCAGGGCAGTTACTCTGAGGGACCTGGAAGTGTGAATTTAGTGACCAGCAGAGACAATGTGGGTTTCCCTTGTGGCTCAGCTGGTAAAGAATCTGCCTGCCATGCGGGAGATCTGGGTTCAATCCCTGGGTTGGGAAGATCCCCTGGAGAAGGGAAAGGCTACCCACTCCAGGATTCTGGCCTGGAGAATTCCAGGGACTGTACAGTCCACAGGTCACAAAGAGTCAGACACGACTGAGCAACTTTCACTTTCAGAGATGGTGACACTGAAAGAGGAAAACAGTAAGATCTAGAGAAACGCACTGTGGCAGGGATAAGGCCGTTATCTGAGGGCAGGGCTGGAGGAGGCAAGGGGGACTGACTCTCAGCCCCGCTCATTCAGACCTGCAGCTGGGCCCCCAGAGCCTCGAGGTCCTCACTTCCAACAGAGCAGACCGGAGGAGGTTTCAAGGAGGTGATACACGAAATGCACCCTGAGTGGCAATCTCTCACCGATGCTACACCCAGGAATAACAACCAGCCAGACTCAAGCCAAGAACTTGCCACACACTTCCTCCTGCGATCTCCCCAAGACCATCTTATTCACGCCCTGAGGAGGAGATACGGGGATCACCTCCCTCTCAACGAGGCCAAAGAGCAAACAAACCAGGGGGTCAAGGCTGACAGCCGGAGCGGAAGGCACCCAGCATCCCGGATACCTCCCCCAACCTGCCCAGCCAAGACGGGCACCACCCACACAGGAGATCCAACCGCAGGCGGCAACAAGGGTTCCCCAGACCAAAAATATGATCGGCGTCCTGTGGCCGCTAAAAGAAAGCTCCTCAGGGGTGGGGGGAGGGGGGTCTCAGACTTAATGTCACCCACTCCTTCTAAGGACACCTTTCTGCTTCCACTGTCTCCTGTGCCCCAGCTCTCATGGGGCCCAACGTCAAGACAGAGGGGGGACTCAGGGTGCCACCCTACCTGCCCCCGCCTTTCTCATAACCCTCCCCAAACTCGGGTTCCACGTCTCCCTCACCCTTGCGTTCAGCACTCTGTATTTCAATGGAATGTTACACTCGGTCAGACCACAGAGAAAACTCCTCATTATGAAACTGGGAAATGTGAGGAAAGAGAATTATTTACCCAAGGCAGCGCTCAATCAGTGTTGCCGGAATATTTATTGAGCCCACACACGGAGCAGTTGTGTTAATGTCTGCCAGAGAATGTGGCTTTATAAAGTAACTGGGTCAGGAAAGACAGCCTATCATTTTACAAATAACTTTAAAATTGCTTAAGTTAAATGGCCGGGCTCTCCCAGGTTTGTCTTTTTCACAAACGCTGCAGAAACAATATCCAGCATTATGTCTCGTAAAACACAGGTATTACAAAGTGGCTGTTTAGCCCATTAGAGGAAACGGAGAGTGAGATCTGAATTATTTCCACCCGAGGCAGGAGCGGACAGAGTCACCAAAATTATGTTAGGCCCACATCGCGATTCTTCATGTCTGTGTGGCGGAGAGGTGAAGGGCTCCTGGGCCCACACTCTTGGTGGGGAGGCTGTGATTTTCCGTCAACAATGACAGGAATTCCCTTTCCCAGCCCGGAATCTTGTGTGGCCCTGGGGAATTCAGCCCAGACCTCTGCCTTGGTTTATCAGTGATATCTGTCTGCCTCAAAAAGCCCTGGGAGGAAGGGCCGGGATGACACAGGCAGAGAAGGTGCGGGCGGTTTGTCTAAGGGATACGGAGGCCATTGATGGCCCTGCACACGCCCTGGAAGGGCTGGACGGATCTGAGCAACGGTGCCACAATCATCGCCAACAGCCACAGCAGCAGTAACAGTGCGAGTGATCAAGGTGGGAACAGGGGTCAGGCAAGTTATTATCATCTGTCATTACCCTCTGGAGGGGGAGAGATGAGCAAAGGCAGGCAGAGAAGCAGCANTCTAAATGAGCACGCAACTTCTATGGGAAGTTGTTAATTTTAAGAAGTGAAACTCCACGAGAAGACACTGCTTTCAGGCCTTCTGCATCACACGTACATCTGTAAGCTGAGCAGAGGCCCCGCCCGTGGTCTAAACTTGCCCGAGAGCGCTGAGCCCGGACACACACACGCGGGCCCCCTCGTTACGGCGTGGGTTTCTCCCTGGACTTCACTGCTGAACTTAATCCTTTTGCAGGGCAGTTACTCTGAGGGACCTGGAAGTGTGAATTTAGTGACCAGCAGAGACAATGTGGGTTTCCCTTGTGGCTCAGCTGGTAAAGAATCTGCCTGCCATGCGGGAGATCTGGGTTCAATCCCTGGGTTGGGAAGATCCCCTGGAGAAGGGAAAGGCTACCCACTCCAGGATTCTGGCCTGGAGAATTCCAGGGACTGTACAGTCCACAGGTCACAAAGAGTCAGACACGACTGAGCAACTTTCACTTTCAGAGATGGTGACACTGAAAGAGGAAAACAGTAAGATCTAGAGAAACGCACTGTGGCAGGGATAAGGCCGTTATCTGAGGGCAGGGCTGGAGGAGGCAAGGGGGACTGACTCTCAGCCCCGCTCATTCAGACCTGCAGCTGGGCCCCCAGAGCCTCGAGGTCCTCACTTCCAACAGAGCAGACCGGAGGAGGTTTCAAGGAGGTGATACACGAAATGCACCCTGAGTGGCAATCTCTCACCGATGCTACACCCAGGAATAACAACCAGCCAGACTCAAGCCAAGAACTTGCCACACACTTCCTCCTGCGATCTCCCCAAGACCATCTTATTCACGCCCTGAGGAGGAGATACGGGGATCACCTCCCTCTCAACGAGGCCAAAGAGCAAACAAACCAGGGGGTCAAGGCTGACAGCCGGAGCGGAAGGCACCCAGCATCCCGGATACCTCCCCCAACCTGCCCAGCCAAGACGGGCACCACCCACACAGGAGATCCAACCGCAGGCGGCAACAAGGGTTCCCCAGACCAAAAATATGATCGGCGTCCTGTGGCCGCTAAAAGAAAGCTCCTCAGGGGTGGGGGGAGGGGGGTCTCAGACTTAATGTCACCCACTCCTTCTAAGGACACCTTTCTGCTTCCACTGTCTCCTGTGCCCCAGCTCTCATGGGGCCCAACGTCAAGACAGAGGGGGGACTCAGGGTGCCACCCTACCTGCCCCCGCCTTTCTCATAACCCTCCCCAAACTCGGGTTCCACGTCTCCCTCACCCTTGCGTTCAGCACTCTGTATTTCAATGGAATGTTACACTCGGTCAGACCACAGAGAAAACTCCTCATTATGAAACTGGGAAATGTGAGGAAAGAGAATTATTTACCCAAGGCAGCGCTCAATCAGTGTTGCCGGAATATTTATTGAGCCCACACACGGAGCAGTTGTGTTAATGTCTGCCAGAGAATGTGGCTTTATAAAGTAACTGGGTCAGGAAAGACAGCCTATCATTTTACAAATAACTTTAAAATTGCTTAAGTTAAATGGCCGGGCTCTCCCAGGTTTGTCTTTTTCACAAACGCTGCAGAAACAATATCCAGCATTATGTCTCGTAAAACACAGGTATTACAAAGTGGCTGTTTAGCCCATTAGAGGAAACGGAGAGTGAGATCTGAATTATTTCCACCCGAGGCAGGAGCGGACAGAGTCACCAAAATTATGTTAGGCCCACATCGCGATTCTTCATGTCTGTGTGGCGGAGAGGTGAAGGGCTCCTGGGCCCACACTCTTGGTGGGGAGGCTGTGATTTTCCGTCAACAATGACAGGAATTCCCTTTCCCAGCCCGGAATCTTGTGTGGCCCTGGGGAATTCAGCCCAGACCTCTGCCTTGGTTTATCAGTGATATCTGTCTGCCTCAAAAAGCCCTGGGAGGAAGGGCCGGGATGACACAGGCAGAGAAGGTGCGGGCGGTTTGTCTAAGGGATACGGAGGCCATTGATGGCCCTGCACACGCCCTGGAAGGGCTGGACGGATCTGAGCAACGGTGCCACAATCATCGCCAACAGCCACAGCAGCAGTAACAGTGCGAGTGATCAAGGTGGGAACAGGGGTCAGGCAAGTTATTATCATCTGTCATTACCCTCTGGAGGGGGAGAGATGAGCAAAGGCAGGCAGAGAAGCAGCAGAGAACACACAACCATGCCAGCAGCCCTGACACACTGGGCACCTGCTGGGCGCCAGGAGCTATACACCAAGAATCCCACGCACAACACATTGCGTCTCCTCCACTGAATCTCTCTGGTCAGCATCACTGGTGTCTTCCTTCTAGATGTCTGCAGGTCACAACACCCTCGTGGGTCCGGTAGGGACACTGCTTCCCCTGAGCCAGTTAAGAACAAGCCCATCCAGGCATCACAAAGTTATGATTGCCCAGTTGCCCAGCTGTGTCCAGCTCTTTGCAATCCCATAGACTGCAGCACACCAGGCCTCCCTGTCTGTCCGTCACCATCTCCCAGAGTTTGCCCAAGTTCACATCCATTGCATCAGTGATCCCATCCAGCCACCTCATCCTCTGATGCCCTTCTCCTTCTGCCCTCAATCTTTCCCAGCATCGGGGGCTTTTCCAATGAGCCAGCTGTTCACATCAGATGACCAAAATACTGGAGCTTCAGCTTCACCATCAGTCCTTGCAAGGAGTATTCAGGGTTGATTTCCTTTAAGACTGACTAGCTTGATCTCCGTGCTGTCAAAGCACAGATATCAGCACCACAGTTCAAAGCCATCAATTCACGAGGTTGACAGAGCCATAGATGGCAAGCTACCCTCTTGAGACAAAGGGGTGCACAGCCTGATACTAACTCACTAAGGGTCTCCCTGACCCTCAGCTGCTTGACGTGGGTCTTGAACAGAGCTCCACTGAGCCTCTCAATGAACCAGGGAGCTTCTCAGGAGCCCCACAGCACCCAGCCCGGCCAGGCTGGGCCTTGAAACAGAAACTCACTCTGTCTCATTTCCAGGAGGCTGGAGGTCCAAAACCACAGTATCAGTAGGGTGGTTCCTTCTGGAAATGCCAAAGGGAAAGCACCACGCCTCGCTCCCAGCCCTCAGACCACATATGAGGAATCCCCAGCAGCGTTCAGGGAACGGACGCCAGACATCTCTGCAGCGAAAAGAGGATTAAGCCAGCAGAGGAAAAACAGGGACAGGACATCAGCTAAGGTCAAATCTTATGACCAAGTAAGTTTTCTGTAAATTTACCAAAATAAAAAAAAATAAATCCAAGGTCATTTTTCAAGCGTTTGGGGGATTTTGGAATAGCGAAAAAAAGACCATAGGTGGGCATTTATTTACATGCCTCAATCCAGGCACTGGTCTTCACTCTGGCAGCCAGATCCCCAGGAGGGGACGTGTGGCCCAAGGCTCACTCTGATGTCCAGCAAAGCTCAGACCAGCAGCTGCG
This sequence comes from Raphicerus campestris, assembly GCA_006410735.1. NCBI lineage: Eukaryota > Metazoa > Chordata > Mammalia > Artiodactyla > Bovidae > Raphicerus > Raphicerus campestris. The sequence goes on along the minus strand of SJYW01044833.1, from coordinate 1,924,935 downwards.
CAAAACAGCTCCCCCTATTTTTTTTTTTTTTAAAACATCGATTTTACCAACCAGGCTTCCCCCAAAGGATTTAATTTAATGAAAAAAATTTAGAAGTTACAAAATAGACTGAAAAGCCCTGCTCAATCTCAAAAGTTGGCAAAAAAAAAAAAAAAAAAAAATGTGTGACGAGCCAGAGGGTAATAAAATTTTAGGCTTTGTGGGCTGAGAGGCAAAAAATGGGGAGGTTATGGAGGTACTTATATAACAAGAAAGAAAACGAATGNAAAAAAAAAAAAAAAAAAATTGTGTGACGAGCCAGAGGGTAAAATTTTAGGCTTTGTGGGCTGAGAGGCAAAAAATGGGGAGGTTATGGAGGTACTTATATAACAAGAAAGAAAACGAATGTCTACAGAATTTTTTATTGATGAAATTCAAAACTTCACTTCTTGACAATGAAATATGAATTCCATATAGCTTCCATGTGCCATGAAATAATATTTTCCTACTGGTTTCTTTTTCCGATCATTTAAAAATGTAGAGTCTTATTCTGAGCTTGGGGGCCGCACCTAAAGCATGTTCGGTCCGTGGGCGGGGAGCAGTTTGGGAGCCCTGCTCTAGGTCACTCCTGGACGACAGGGTTCAGTCCCAGAGGGAGACCCACTGGTGGCTGCTGAAGGGACCAAATGAAAGCTCTTGGCTGGATCAGAGCGGTGCAGACCTGGAAGCACCGCAAACAAGACACTCTTCATCTCCGACTTACAAGCCATTCAGGAGGCAACTGCTTTCTACTCCTTTTTCAAAACTGGAATATAAAATGTAGTATGAGCCATAACTCAGCAAGGTCACTTTCCTTAAACAAATATCCCCTTGAAAATACTATTTGTTCCTGCTGCTGTTATTCAGTTGGTAAGTTGTGCCCGACTCTTCATGACGCCGTGGACTGCAGCACACCAGACTCCTCTGTCCTCGATTATCTCCTAGAGTTTACTCAAATTCATGTCTATTGAGTTGGTGATACTATCTAACCATCTCATCCTCTGATGCCCTCTTCTTCTCCTGCCTTCAATCTTTCCCAGCATCAGGGTCGTTTCCAATGAGTCAGCTCTTTGCTTCAGGTGATCAAAGTATTGCAGCTTCAGCATCAATCCTTCCAATGAATATTCAGAGTTAATTTCCTTTAGGATTGACTGATTTGATCTCCTTGCAGTCCAAGGGACTCTCAAGAGTCTTCTCCAGCACCACAGTTTGAAAACATCAATTCTTCAGCGCTCAGCCTTCTTTATGGTCCAACTGTCACATCCATACGTGACTTTAAATCATACATATGTGTACAGTGTGTGATAATATGTGTATAGCATGTGTGTAACATGCACTATACATATATGTACAGTATGTAAATAAAGTGGAATCATGGCACAGCAGATAGGCTACACACTTCTCATTGGCACTACAGGTTTGCAGTGGATGTGACCACTCATCGGAACTGTATTAACAAAATGCCTGATGGACATAAATCAATTAGACGTGGAGCCATCCTGGCAGCCTCGGAAGGTGTGCCACAAGCTCCATAAGGCAGAGAGGAGAACCGGCACCACCACCGGGGACAGGTATCCACCCCCAGATCCCCAGATCCCAGGACCCTCTCTGACAGCCACCATGAATTTGATCGCATTAATGTGAATCATTAAACCCAGGCACGCTTTTGATGGCTGGGTTTCAGGGTATACTAATGTCTTATTCTGCTTGGGCCAAGAACATGCAGTAACAGATGAGACAAATCCTGAATGGAAATGTGGATCTGCCCACAGAAAGGGCTGGAAATGACTACAAAGAAAGAACGTGTGAGTAAACTACTTACAGGCAAGTCCGATGCTTCAAACGGCAGTGTGGACGGTGTCAGGACATGGAGAAGGAAAACACAAAATGACCTTTAAAGCTCTGAATGCATCCGCTGAAAAAGTACGGCCAACTGACAGAGGGAAAAACCAGAAGCTTCACAAAAACTCCTATTTTCCAAATGGTACAAAGGCTTCTCAAAACATGAAAACCAGAACTACCATATTACGTATTACCAGTTACACTCCAGGGTATAAACCCAAACAAAACAAACAAACAAAAACAGTCATTTAGAAAGATGCACACATCCCATTGTTCACAATGACATCACTGACGACTGTTCAGATGCCAGACAACCTAGGTGTCCATCAACAGAGGGACAGATAAAGAAGGTAGGGCACATACACGACGGACTACCGCTCAGCCGCAAAGAAGGAGAGTTTGCCCCATGCAGCAACACGGATGCGCACGGAGGGCATCGTGCTAGATGCCTTAAGGCAGAGAAAGACAAGCAATATACGATAGCACTCACAGGTGGAATCTGAGAAATACACCAAACCAGTGAGCACAGCAAAAAAGAAGCATACTCCCAGATACAGAGAAGAAACCAGTGGTTACCAGTGGCAAACTGGTTACCACTGGCAAGAGGGACGTGGGGAGGGGCAATACAATGGAGGGAGCAAGCGATGCAAACTGTGATTATAAAATAAACTACAAAGATACATTGTGCAACATGGAGAACACAGCCAGTATTTTATAATAACTATAAATGGAGTATAATCTTTTAGTTATGAATCACTACACTGTATACCTATAAATTAGGTAATATTGTGCATCAATACTTCAATAAAAAAATTTTTAAGGCACCTATTTTCTGAGGGCCTCTGATCTAGAATAATCTCTCCTCATTTTTCGTAACTGTGCATAAGGGGATTAGAGGACAAAAACAGCATTTACTGAGATCTTACTTTGTGCTTAGTATGGTTTGCATTCATCACTTCATTGAACAGTTTTAATAACCATGCCAAGAAGCTACTTTCATCCCCATTTGACCCAAAAGAAAAGTGAGACACAGAATTTTAACTAACTGCCCACATCACAAGACTAGTAGGAATCATGTCTGAAGTTCAAAGCTCTGTATCTTATAGAATCTAGTAAACAACGGTGGGGCACTGGCCCCATCTGGCCCACTGCCTGTTTCTGTAAATGAAGCTTCCCTGGAACACAGCCATCCACTGCCGTACTGTCTGTGGCTGCTCTCCTGGCCCAGCAGCCGCAAAAGCAGCTGCAGCAGACGCAGCACCGCCTGCAAAGCTGGAAAGCTTGCCCAGCCAGCCCTGCAGAGAAGAGGCCGTGCTTCAGAGCCCTGCGGGTCCCTACCACACTCCAGCTCTGGGATCACAGGCTGCCAGGGAGGCAGCGTTCCCTGGCGTCGGGGGCTCCAGGACCCCCGTCCCCCGGTCATCTCAGTCATCCTGTCTGGACCAGGGGAATACCTGTGATGTGACATCACCCTTGGACAAGGTGACCCGGCTTGAGCGCTCTGTCCAAAAGGCGCGATGTGGGCACACTGAGCCAATCAGATTCACCCCCTTTGCGAGCCTGAAGGAGGCAGCCAAGAGCAGGGGGCAGAAGCGCAGAGGTGCAAGCCCAGACAGACGCTGAGGTCCCCTGAGCCAGGCTGAGTTCAGAAGGAGCACTGGAGACGAGGCCCCTTTGCACTCCAGGCCCGGTCTGGGCGCTTTTCCTGGCTGAGAAGCAGGGACTGCCCTCCTTCAGCCCTAACCAAGAGCAGCCAGGGCGCATCTCCACCAGGAGCAGGAAGCAGCAGCCCAGAGGCTTGTTCACAATATTAGAGGGCAAGAATAGCAAGTTCCCCATAGCAATGCACCCTCTTCCAGAAAAACGCAAGACAAGCAAAGGACCAAGAACCATGACTGACAAATGCAGCCATGCTCTCGAGTACTGAACCATGTGAACAAAGGAGGTAGGGCACAGCCCTGTCCCCACCAGTAACAACAATAAATATTTCATAGTAATTTAAAATTAAACCTGAATTATTCATGAGTTTCCTCCATTATACCATCAACATCTTTACGTGTGTGCGCACGTGTGTGCATGTGTGTGCGTGTGTGTGTGTGTGTGTACTTTTTCTTATTTTAAAGCCAAAAGGAATGAGTGGGGGTTACTTCCCTCCCCACACCCCCTTCTCTTGACAGAAAGACTCAACAATGCTAAGTTTTCAGGAACACCCAGCAGGCAAGTGTAAATTGTGTTATTATCCTAATCATCTGTTGAAAAATAAAATCCATTTCCAAGATCCTGCTGTACCAACTTAATCAAGTTTTTTTTAAGTTAGATTTGATTTTTAAATTCCTTAGGTGATGAGATTTGTGGGTTTTTATCATTTTACTTCTATTTTGAAAATAGAGACCTCTGGTTCTTTTTCCCAAATCAACCCAACAGAAAGTGAATTATGGTCAATGCATAACAAAATCAGAGTCGCCTATTCACTTGGGAGAATTATTAGCATTTTGTTTCTATGGCTTCCTAGATCTTCAAATTCAAAAGTGACTTATCAAGTCCAGGACTTCCCAAAATAACTGGACGTTCTAGAGAATGCTCTTCTCAATGCTTTTGAAAATCAAACAGGCAGAATGGAATAGGAGTCTGGCTACTGAATAGCTTAAAAACCCTGCAGAGAGGTACAAAGACACGGCCGCTGGAGCCAGCGCCATGGGGAGAGGCATGGGCCCTAATGCTGCACACGTGAACTTCTCACGACCCTCAAGCCCCCCGCCCAGGATATATCACAAATATCACAGGGCAGCACTGCAATTACAGGGAGCCATTGATTTTAAAAGGCCTGCATCAAAATTAATACTCATAAAACATAATACCCTGGACCAGAGACTTTAGGGGTTAGCACGCTGTGAACTTCGTATTTCAAATTTCTAAAGGCTGTATATGAGTAAGCATTCACAAAGACTTTTAAAAAATGGCATACCTGTGTTTATGCTGAATTCATTTATAATCCAGATTTTTTTAAATGAGTATTAAACAACCCCTTACCCCAGGTTCAGACTAAAATCAACTATGTTTCCTAACAGAATTAAGATGTGGGTCTCGTGACCCACATTCCTATTGGCAGGTTCAGAATGGCAGGGAACACAGAATCTGTGGGGAGGTNTTAGGGGTTAGCACGCTGTGAACTTCATATTTCCAATTTCTAAAGGCTGTATATGAGTAAGCATTCACAAAGACTTTTAAAAAATGGAATACCTGTGTTTATGCTGAATTCATTTATAATCCAGATTTTTTTTAATGAGTATTAAACAACCCCTTACCCCAGGTTCAGACTAAAATCAACTATGTTTCCTAACAGAATTAAGATGCGGGTCTCGTGACCCACATTCCTATTGGCAGGTTCAGAATGGCAGGGAACACAGAATCTGTGGGGAGGCGGGGGTGAGGGTACTGCTGATTACTTAGATCCTTCTGGGCCAAACCGGGATGCCTTTTCCCAGATGAAGGCATCATCAGAGCCCAAGAAGAAGAAAACATTGGCAGATTTTGCTGAGATCAAGGTGTATCTTGGAGTGAAAATCGAATTGTCAAGGCAAAATGTCTCAAATTCTTGGTTAGGCTAAAATGGTACTTAAATGATGGAATCCCTTCATGGAAGGAGAATTCTAATATTAGTCTGATAGGCTACCACAGCATATTATTATTAAAATATCCTCCATATGGCTGTGATGATAGGGAAAGACATATCTTGAAGAAAGATGAATAAATCCACACAACTATGAAGTGTCAGTTAAGCACGCTGGCCATTAACAAGGCTTTAAGAACATTTCAGATATGAGGAAAAACATGAAAATATAACTCTGACATCTGACTTTGACCTTAAACTGTTTCTCAGCTGAAGTGACCACTTCCAGCCAAACTAATGAGTCTCTCAGCCTTCCTTCCACAAACCTCTACAAGACAACAGCACTGAATGAAGGCAAACCAATACAGATGCTCATTCCTTCTTAATTAAAAAAAAAAAAGAGGCTTCCTTAGGAAAAGTAAATCCATGTTTAAAACAATTTTATTCCTCCCACCAAAAAAAAAAAGATTATATAAAAAAATATACATGCACAGAGACTTACTGAGATAACCTCCAAGTTTCTCAGATTTCAAAAGTTAGTTATTCCTCTCACTGCCCCAAATCTGTAGAAATAAGAGTCTGTCCTCAATAGTGAGCTCCCTTTTCTAAATCCTCCTCTCCCAAGATCCACCTTGGAAAACCCATGAAATCTGGAGCTCTGACTCTCTGATAGAGGAGGCCAACACAAAAGCGTTCCAGTTGCCACCAGGCAAGGAGTGGGAAGTGGAGTTAATTGTACAGTATCATGCATATTTATCAATTTTGGATAAATGAGATCACACAGATATTCTCCTGAGAGGTCCATCCTTATTGCCACAGTGTGATGAATGGACCACCATGTTTGATCTTGACTTCAGTCCCTCTAATACTCTTTCTCCCCAATGAAGAACCGAAACTCTTAAGTTTTCCAACTCTGGGGATTTTCAGGAAAGTGACTCTTGAGTCTGTGGGTAAAATACAGCAGACCTTAAACACACACACTTATTTACACTGCTCATCACCTGCTGTATTACACAATATATATTTCAGTGTTATAGCCCCTAGTAGCATATAGCAAGGACTTTATCTTCTTCACAGGTTATGTCTTAACTGGTAGCAGGCACTCAATTAAGCCTTTTGAAATATTAAGTAAATAAACTGGATTCCATACTGCATGGGGGGCGGAGGCAGGAAAGCAAAGTTGAGTCTTCTTCAAATACTAATGTGACTTGCATAATTTCCCATACAGGCAAACTGGAAGAGAAATCCAATGGGAGCCTCCCTAAACAACAGGAACACGGTCAAGACAGGCCCAAGTCCAACCCTGTAATTCTCTGAATCAGCTACTCCTTAAGTTACCGCACTGCTCCTCTCAGCCAATGGCAGTTCTGGGAGAGAAGCAATTGATAATAATTACGTTTTCTGCCTCCTCCAGGGTTATGAATTTATCATGATGCGAAAGTTGAGCTACTCTGATGCCACGTTAACAATGATAAACGCCGTAAAGACAAAAAGGAAAATACATTTGAGCATTTAGATTCTATAGGGTGGTTTATTAAACAGATTAAGTGAGGAAAGGCAAAGCCATGAAATCATGGAAACTGGGGAGATACATACTTCAGCTGGCTATTTCCAACAGCCACCTGAGAACGGATTTCAAATGCCCTCATTTCTGCAGGTACATTATCCTGTGTTCTGTTATTCTCAGCTGCAGGTTGATTAATTTGTATTCAGAAATTCTAAGTGGCCAATGTGCAATGCATAGTAATACTTTTTTTTTTTTTTTTTTTACTTTATGGACATAGTGAAAATGCCTAAGCCACCTCTCCTAAGTAACTTTTGCTCATCCAGGGAGCAGAAGTCATAAGAGTTTTGCAAAAATGCTTTGAAAAAATTTGGTTTGAAAGAAAAAGGCAAGAGGAAGGCCCTCTCCCCTTTTCTATCTCTCTAAGAAAACAAAACCAAAAACAACTAATTCCAAAGGAAAACCAAACATAACAGAACAGTTGAGTAATGTCAAGCTGCCAGAATCAGCTCATGTCCTGTCTCGCTGCTTTCTGAGCATTTCTAATAAAATCCAGTAACACCAGTGATGACTCACACTCACAGACTCAGGCACCACAGTCAGCACTTAAATAAGAGTAAGAGATAATGCTACGTGTTAAATCCGTCGCCTAAATGCAATCACGGGCAGTTCTTAAGAACACTGAACCAGCTCTCCGTTTTCTGCACTAAGGAGATAAGGGGTGGCGTGGATAATCGAAATGGGTGGAAAATAGAAATCACTGGTTTGAGAACAACCTGATCCGTCCCTCCCCTCCAGCAGCTCCCGAGTCTGCGCCTGTAGCTGATTTATTTTCCTGATCCAGCTACCCCCACTTAAAGTGCATTTACATTCACTTTCACACTGACCTCAGAAGTGGATCTGAGTCCCCGCCTCAGAGCTGGAACAAACCACTTCTCGCTTGAAAACCTTTGCAAGTTATCCCCAGCTTCAACAACAGGTCCTCAGCCATCGGCAGTATCCGCGCTGGGAAGTTTTATCAACCACCTCAGGGAACCCGGAGACACAGTAAGAGTGGTCTATTTCCACACAAACACATTCAGTGATGACATCCAAACACAATCTTGGCTGACTTTTTAGTAATTTCCCATACTTGTGATTCCTAATTGCTTTCCCAAGCCTGCTGCCGTGAATACGGCCCAGTCAAAGAACGCACCTGCCAGATGCCTGCATGCATCGCGTTCACGTTCATTTCTATGACACAGCTCAACCGCTGGATGGGGCCCTTTCGTCAGTTCCTTAACAGCATCCCAGACATGGCTGCAGGCCCGCTATTTCCAAACCTCCCCTGGCGGGGTATGTTGGATAGATCGGGAGACGCTGAACTGAAAACCAGGAAGGGAAGGGAACCCCTGAAATGGTATTCTCAAGGGAAAAAACAAAGTGTCAGCTCGGAGAACACAGCGGGGAAAGGTGGGCCCAACTGAGGTGCTCCGTAAGGTTTCCCCAGGAGAATTCCACAGGGTCGGCGGCACTGGGGCCTAAATGAGCCGCTGACACCGCAACAGTCCACTTTACTAATGCGACTCCTCTCTCCCAACTAAAAACAGTATGGGGTAAGAATCTGAGACCTTCAGGAACTGCAGAGACAGAAATGACTACTTCCTCAGGCTTCATCGCTCCAAACACACATGACGTCACAAACGGTTCGTTTTGTTATATTTCAAAAATTATTACAGAAGCTAAATGTCTAAAGGACCAGGTATAGGATAAATCGTAATGTGGTGATGACAAAAGTTAATACTTAAGTGCCCTTAAGAAAGAATATGAGAAATTTTAACAGAAGTGAAAAAGAATAGCAATTTGATGAATCAGGAATCTGAGGCCCTATTCCTGGCTCTTTTAATTTTATCTTTTTTTAAAGGTTTATCGAGTCTTGTCAGGCATTCACGTTAGGATTCTTAATTTCATGTTTACAATGAGCAATTCATATTTGCCCTTACTGGTATATTACATTCAACCAAGAGGAGCAGTTAGACCTCTGATCACAGGCTGGAAGGCGCCTACAGACAGCGCTATACACATGCGATGCGCTGCTGTTATTTTATTAAGTCAGACGACAGGCTTCTTAGCACCGACACACTCTGGCATCATTCACGATGACAAATAAATGCAGGCGAGAGAATCAAGATGAGCACACGTCAGGTGACACCGAGGAGACTCCTGCTGGATCTGACTTTCTACAGAAGCACCAGAGGGACTCAAAACACTGCCAAGGGGGTTTACGGACACTTGAAATAGGAAGCCTCTGCACTTCCACCCTGGTGGAGCCCCGCCCACAACCTGGCAAATGAATGATCCTTCAGCTGATGCTGGAATTGTGAGAGATGGCATCTCCACGCTGCAGGTGTTGACTAACGACGTTCACCAGAAACTTCTGTTGTAGGGCCAAAAACGTGCCTTTTCAGGTCATCTGAAATCCTGTTTCATCGAAGACAATGTGATTCCTACTGGCTCAGCCAATGTCTATTGAGAGCGGAAGAAGTTACAGACCCCTGTCTTCTCCCCATGGCTGTGTGCTTTCCCATCCAGTGAAGAAAATGTTTCACCTTGGACTTCTGTGATGACCATCTTGTGTGTGATTCCCCCAACCCTGCTCTCGCTGCAAAGGCTGTAAGAGACGGGCCCTGAAGGGGAGAAACCTCAGCGTATCCATGACCATGTCCCCAGGCTCCACAGATCAGGGCTCTTCCCCAGCCCACTCCCCACTGTGGACCTGGGCAGATGCTATCAGAGAATCTCAACTTATTGGCAAGAGAGATGGTCCTTGGGCCATGTTGGGATGGTGTCCTGGTGACATCTTGTGGTGAAACGGAATATAAATTACCCTAAAATCCCACCTGTGGCTGCATTCAGGTTAAGGACAACCTGGGGTCACCTTTCTTTTTCTACGAGTAGCTTCTCACTTTGCCCCATCTCTCTTAAGAGGAACATCTTCTAGGCCTGTAGACAGAGGCATATATGGGGATCCAGTGGACTACGTTTACTCACAAATCAAAGCAAACACTTTCCAGAGGTGGCTGGTCACAAGACAGCAGCAACTTTCATTAGAGGAACAATTGTTAAGTTGCTCAGTCATGTCCGACTCTTTGCAACCCCATGTACTGTAGCCTACCAGGCTCCTGTGTCCATGGGATTTTCTAGGCAATAGTACTGGAGTGGATTGCCATTTCTTTCTCCAGGGGATCTTCCCAACCCAGGGACTGAACCTGGGTCTCCCGCATTGTAGACAGACGCTTTACCGTCTGAGCCACCAGGGAAGTACCAGAGGAACAACAGATATTTTCAAAGAGTTTCTACATTCCACTGCTCACCATCTATCCTGGTGGACTAATTAATAACAAAGTAGCAGTAAGGAACTATGGCAAATAGGTAAAAATGGACAGGTAACATGTGTCTAGCTCCCAAGGCTTCTTAAATAAAGCCTGGCTGCAGATGATAAACTTTCCTCCATTTGTGTCAAAAGTTATTCAATTACAAATGTATAATCCTAAAGCATACAATCCACAAAAGCTAAATAAACATGGGGTGTTTATCTTGGGTTAAAAAATGAATAATGGACAGGGAAGGGGGTTCCACAAATAAAATGATTCCGTAATCATATGAAGAGCCCTACTGGCCACGACTGGAAGCAGAGACAAGAAGACCACACAGCACTGAGGATGCTGACACAAAGCTAAACCAGTTGCCCTGTGAACTGAAGAGCTGATAGAAGCGTATGTAAAAGCTAATATAAATACCTCACGTGTCCAAAGGAATTTCTTTTTAAGCAGTTAGAAGGCAAGAGGTGCGTGTAATGGAAGAGACATCAATCTGTCCATAAGAAGTCCTTACGTTCGGGAACAGCTCTTAACAGACTGGCCTGGCCAGGAGAAACGCATTCCCTGGGTGTGACACACACAATGTGCATCAGTGACAAGAGCACCCGTCAGCAGGAGCCACGACGCAGCCGTGACCAGTCTTCACCGCCTCCTCAGCGTGACAACACCGGATGAGGCCAGACGCACATGCTTGCTTCCTAGGACTGTCTACAACGGCAGCAGTCTGGTGGTAAGGCCTCAACTGTGTGCATGCTCTGGCGTGTCCGACTCTTCGNCCATAAGAAGTCCTTACGTCCGAGAACAGCTCTTAACAGACTGGCCTGGCCAGGAGAAACGCATTCCCTGGGTGTGACACACACAACGTGCACCAGTGACAAGAGCGCCCATCAGCAGGAGCCACGACGCAGCCGTGACTGGCCTTCACCGCCTCCTCAGCGTGACAACACCGAATGAGGCCAGACGCACACGCTTGCTTCCTAGAACTGTCTACAACGGCAGCAGTCTGGTGGTAAGGCCTCAACTGTGTGCATGCTCTGGCATGTCCGACTCTTCACAACCCTGTGGACTGTCACCCTGCCAGGCTCCTCTGTCCACGGGATTTCCGAGGCAAGGATACTGGAGTGGGTTGCCATTCCCTCCTCCAGGGCATCTTCCCGACCCAGGGATCCTGCCTGGCAGGCGATCCTTTACCCCTGAGCCACCTGGGAAGCCCTGTGAGCTACACACAGGAAAGTCCCAGGAGATACATAGAGAGCATCTTCTTTCTAGTGTTTTCTAGGCACTGGCAAGGAAGAGCATAGATTTTAAACATAAGAGCTGGAGATTCAGAATGTTAGGTTCCCTTCTCATTGATGTCTTGGAACCATTCTAAAACTGGATTAAACCTAAACTCGAATCCCAGGGCAGGTGGAATTACCACACCAGGTCATCTCTGAGAGCTTAAGAACGTCTATCTCCAATCAGTCATCCCACTAGTTTCTTGAGGAGACTGGATGTTGCTGAAGACTGGGCAACTGAACAATATATGCCCTCATTCTCAAAGTGAGCCAAAATGCCAAAGTTTTGGTTTGTTTTTTTAGATACCAAACTAGCAGTGAGAGTAGTGGCAGTACTAGAACTATTGTTTAAATTCTCGGGTGGCAAAAATACAATCACAATATTTAGGTGCAATGTGAAAGTGAGTCAGGTTACAAAAACAGAGAATAGAATATGCAGCTGGCCCTTGACCCACACAGCTCTGAACTGCTTGGGTCCACTTGAACACAGATATTTTTCAGTAGCAAATATCACAGTATCACATGGTCCATGGTTGGCTGAATCTGTGGATACACAGAACCATGGCTATGTCAGTCAACTCTTAAGTTATACTCAGGTTAATTCCTTGCATTGTTAAGGTTCAAATGTAATTCAAAGAGATGTGCTGGTTGGAATCTAAGAAAAACATAGGATTACGGGATTTTTAGAGTTTAACCCAATACTGTTTATAAATTAAGATGGAATAAACTGCACTGTACTATGGTTTTGTTAAACAGCCCAAGAGTATTTACTGGGAAATAAAATATTATTCCCACAACTGGTACTGAGACAACTGATTAATCATCAGAGGAAAAGCAGCTGGATCCTTACCCCAGAAAATTCCCAATGAATTTAATGATTCCAGGGCCAAACATAAGAACAGTTAACCAGCAAGACACAGAAGTGAAGGATCATCACAGTGGAGGATTTCTCAAGCATGGCAGCTGAAAGCAGGGACCACAGAGGACAGGCTAGTCAATGTGACATAAAAACCGAACATAAAATTAAAAGGCAAAAACAAAGCAGAAGTCAGGAGAAATTACCTGTGGTATACACAACAAATGGTTAGTATCTCAGCCAGCACACACAACAAGTTTCCATCATTCATGAAGACGCAGTGGCAGAAATCAAAGAGCATGAATGGATCACTGTCAACTAAAGACACTGTTGACACGGACGTAAGTAGAATGTTCAGCTTCACTCATCCTTGAGGAAATGCACAGTAAAATTGGATTCAACTTGGCTTTCAAAAACATTCTTATTCTCAGTAAAAATACAGGCATGTGGCCTCTCAATCCTTCAAGAGAGCAATTCGGCAATTTATCTCAAAGCCTGTTCTTACTCTAGGAACCAGCGTTCCCAGGCACACTCAGCAATCACTCACTGGTGTGCGTTATAAAGCCATTCATTGCAATTCCACTTACAATAAAGGAAAACTGTAAATAACCTGTATGTCCAACAATAGGGGATTGGTTAAACTACGACCCAACCATACATTAGGACACTGGGCAGCTTTTCAAAATGATGCTGCCAAAGGATTTAATAGCAAAGAGATACTGCTAAGTGGAAAAGGCAAGTTTCCAGGAGAATTCTGTTTTCTTTTTTTTAACTTGCCTAAACATTCATTTTTTTTTTTAACCACCAATACACATTTATGCCATCAGAAACTACATACGTGAAATAATCACCAAAAATAATCTGTTCCAGTTAAGATAGAAGGGAAAATAATATAGACACAGACCGTGGTCCTTCCCACTGACAAATCACGGGACCTTCAGCAGTCAATCACTCAATCCGTTCAGGCCTCAGTTTCTTTACCGTAAACCAGGAAGAATACCACCTTCCATACCTCAGATATACGGAAAACATTAACAACACAAGTGCAGAAACAGACTTTCTCCAGACACAAGTTTTGTTGTGGTGGTGCTGTTTTGGAAACTGCTGTCAACCTAACCTGGTGACCATTTCCCAGTGCCACGTGACAGTCATGTGCGCTCAGTGGGGCTCAGGGCCTTCTCCCCCATCTCTGTGCAACTGAATTCACATACCTGCTCCTCCCAGAAGCCCAGCCCAGCTGGAGGGCAGCTCCCTCCCCCTGCTTCTCACCACTGCTGCTCATGCGGCCAGGCTGCTCTGGACCACTTCCGTGTTTCCCGCAGCATCCTTCAAGGCCTGCCTCCCCCATCAGCTAGAGGGCTTCCACATCCTGCAGTTCGCCTGCCCTGCCCTCCGTTTGGCAGGGACCCCAGCACACCCCTCCCTCTGGCCACATGAGCCTTCCGAGGACTAGCTAAAGGCCAGAAAGTGTGATTTCTCAGCCTCAGTAGCACTCACTTCGGGGACCAGACAATTCTTTGTTGTGGAGCCTGTCCCGAGCTTTGCAGGACGTTTAGAGACATGCCTGGCCTGCGCCCGCTGGGACAACTAAGGTGCCTCCAGACATGGGCCCTGGTCGAGAGCCAGCACACACGGTGGCAAGGGCACACCCTCCTGTTACCAAGTGCACGGCCTCTAAGCATCGGGGGCCAGAGCAAAGCCCTGCTGGTCTCGGCAGGCGAGTCCACGGGCGCAGCCTCGAAGCATCGGGGGCCAGAGCAAAGCCCTGCTGGTCTCGGCAGGCGAGTCCACGGGCACAGNTTTAGACATGCCTGGCCTGCGCCCGCTGGGACAACTAAGGTGCCTCCAGACATGGGTCCTGGTCGAGAGCCAGCACACACAGTGGCAAGGGCACACCCTCCTGTTACCAAGTGCACGGCCTCGAAGCATCGGGGGCCAGAGCAAAGCCCTGCTGGTCTCGGCAGGTGAGTCCACGGGCGCAGCCTCTAAGCATCGGGGCCCAGAGCAAAGCCCTGGTGGTCTCGGCAGGCAAGTCCACGGGCGAGGCCTCTAAGCATCGGGGCCCAGAGCAAAGCCCTGGTGGTCTCGGCAGGCGAGTCCACGGGCAAGGCCTCTAAGCATCAGGTGCCCAGAGCAAACCCCTGGGGGTCTCGGCAGGCGAGGCCTCTAAGCATCAGGTGCCCAGAGCAAACCCCTGGTGGTCTCGGCAGGCGAGCCCACGAGTGAGGCCTCTAAGCATCGGGGCCCAGAGCAAACCCCTGGTGGACTCGGCAGGCAAGCCCACGCCAGACCCCCGACCAGCATCTCAGGAGACTGGATGCTGCGTCCACTCCATTCCCCCAGGCCCCTCCCCAGCCCGAAGCTGAGGGGAGGGAACGGCCCCCCAAAAGTGGAGGCTCTGCATCTCTGAGCATGTGTTCTGGAGGCGCGACGGAGCGAGCGTGAAGATCTTCTGTGAGATTGCTTATCGCAAGCGCGTGTCACTTTCTCAGCCCCATAAAGCTGAAATACTTGAAATAGATGTCACTACATTTGTCAGGAACTGACACGGCCAATTAATATTACAAATTCACCACGGAGAAATGCTTCCAGCTCCCAAGGTATAAACTGCTGAACATCACAATTTCATCGTGTAACAATGGGCCACCCTCACCAGGGCTATAAATACGACCCGGCGCAGTCTGATTAAATGGTAGACGGACGTGCTGCTCCCCTTGAGTCACTTTTCAGGTGACACTTGAGCTGCGCCTGGAGTTACCAGGTACCACCCATGTCTTGGCTGCAAAATATTTTGTTTTTCCTTCAATCTTTCATCAGGGGAAAAAAGGTTGACTGCTGCGTATTAGTCATTTTGTCTCCTCAGAGCTGGCAACTGGCATGCTCTTAAGACGATGTGAAAGATTCTGGACACAGGTTGTCCCAACCTATGCTGCCATTTAGTTGGCTGGGCTGCTGTTTTCTCTTTCTTTCCTTTTAATTTTTTTTTTTATTTTCTTGGCTTTTTAACATTTATTTTTTCCTGCAAATAGATTCATCCGTACCATTTTTCTAGATTCCATATACACATGCATTAATACACAGAGAAATTTGCTTTCTCTGACTTACTCGGTATGACAGGCTCTAGGTTTATGAACATCACGACAAGTGACTCGTGCACGTTCCTTTCTGTGGCTGAGTAGTACTCCGTTCAATACAGGTACCGCATCTTTATCCACTGATCCGCTGATGGGCATCCATGCTGCTTCTAAGTCCTGGCTATTGTGAACAGCGCTGCTGTGAGCACTGGGGTTTGGGGGTGGCGGCGGCGGCGGGGGGGGTGTGTGGTGTGTGTGTGTGTGTGTGTGTGTTTTCTTTTAAATAACTAAGCAGTGTTATCACCAGAGTTCCTAATGATTTTGCATGCTAGAAATGACCTGGGAAACAAGTGGTCTCTCTTTAACTTCCCATAGGCCGGCCTCATCCCTCTTAGCCCCAGGGAGTCAGCTGGCTTCTTGTCCAGAGACCAATTGTGACCACGGAGCAGAAAAATGTCACTGTCCACAGTCATGCAAAGCTATTTCTGGTGATTTCAAACATTCTCCATTCCCTGCCGCAAAGGGCATGCGTTTGATGTGAATTCCATAGGATGTCTTAGGAGCTGCAAGGCCCTGTCTTCCCTTCCTCAGCAGAAGTTTTCAGTTCCAGGCCCGTGGCTTCGTTCTCTAGGTTGTTGGCTTGGAAGACAGAGAGGGCATTAAGGAAAGAGATTATCTATTAAGGAAAATAAGCAGTGGCCAATAAATTAACCAAACTGAATAAATCACATCTGCCTTGGAAATGGGGTTCCAGAGGAAGGTGAGACAGGCACACAGGAGCGTATGAAATCAGAGAGAAATGTGTCAAAAAACAAATTACAAACCTCCCTAGTACAGGATTACACATGAATGGATGCTAATAATCACGCATCAGTCAAACCCAATGTGTGTATTACATCTTGCATCTCATCAACCACCGTTAGCTCTCAGGTCATTAATTAGCAGCCTGGGTTCTGGAGGCCAGAATGGGAGACAGGCCCTCCTTCTGCCTAAAAATGACTTCTGAAGAAAAACAAAGAGCTTTCTTTTAAGAGGAAAACATCCAAGTCTCTGCTCTCAGGGTCCCCTGCTAATGAAAAGAGGAGATGGCTTCCCTCAAAGTTAACTTAATTAATTTACTGACTCCCTTACGTCTAACACAGAAAGAGCTCTAAGAAGTCTTTACGCATTTATACCATATTTTTCCTTATTTGTTTCCTCTTGGTGATGGAACCTTTCTGCTTTATGAAAGGTGAACCACTCCACACAAGGAATAGTTTACTCTGATGCAAGGGGAAATTACAGAAAATATAAAAAATCTCGCTAAACCTTTAATCTCTAACGTTTCGAGCAGGTGAATTAATGGAGAGGACATTCGAGACTTATTTTCTTTAAGCTCCAGCAGTAAAGAGTGTTTCAAAGTCATTCTCAAAGCTCTGGAGATTTTTAAAATCCAAATGAACCAAGCTTAACTCTGTGGTGTGATATACAATAAAATCCCACACCAGGACTCACCTACTTAAAGATACATGGTATACTAGGATAAGAAAAAGAAGGAAATTAGAGTATCTAAATATATAAGGCTCTAACAGTTAAAACTTTGAAATACGGGTTTCTTCCTTCAAGCAGTAAACCCAAGTTTCTCAATGGATGATTTCCATCTTAACTTTAAAATGAGCCCAAGGAGAAATTACTCAAGTGACTACTGGGTGAAGATTATGTACATGTTTCTCTATAAGAAAAGTATCTCCAGCCTGTAACTCTGGGCACTGCATCATGATACACATGCTAGTTTAGAACTGCCATCCAGGGCCCTTTATTCTTCTTGGTCCTTGTCACACCACCTCCTGTAAATTGCTTTTCTTGTTAGAGAGAGTGTAAGTGGTTTTCATGTCCCTAAATGTCTTGTCTTACATAAGAAAACACGAAGCGCAGTGCAAACAAAAATGTACAATTATCAATAGCCATGTCAGAGATTAAATACCCATGCTGAGATGGCTGAGTTTAAAAAGATGATGAAATGGAACAGAAAGCTTTGATCTTCTAGGTATGATCTGAAAGGATGCTGCTGAGAAAGCAAAAGAACAGTCAGAAGGCCCTTGGGGATTACTCAGTAACACAGTTATGACCAGGAAAGGAAAAAAAAAAAAAAAAAAAGCACATCTGTGAGATATTTGTTATACACCTTAGCGAGTATCCAAACTGAATAAACAAGCTTGGACTTGAAATGGAGGTTTCAGAAGAAGGCGAGAAGTAATTGCATGGAATGAGATCAGAATGATGCAAATTTAAACGCACAGACATCACTTNAACACAGTAAAACAATTATGAAAAAAAAAGAAAAAAAAAAAAAAAAAAAAGCACATCTGTGAGATATTTGTTATACACCTTAGCGAGTATCCAAACTGAATAAACAAGCTTGGACTTGAAATGGAGGTTTCAGAAGAAGGCGAGAAGTAATTGCATGGAATGAGATCAGAATGATGCAAATTTAAACGCACAGACATCACTTTACCAACAAAGATCCGTATAGGCAAAGCTATGATTTTTCCAGTAGTCATATATTGGATGGACCATAAAGAAGGCAGAACGCTGAAGAATTAATGCCTTCAAACTGTGGTGCTGGAGACAACTCCTGAGAGTCCTTTGGACAGCAAGGAGATCAAACCAGTCAATCCTAAAAGAAATCAACCTTGAATATTCATTGGAAGGACTGATGCTGAAGTCCAATACTTTGACCGCCTGATGCGAAGAGCTGACTCACTGGAAAAGACCCTGATGCTGGAAAGATTGAGGGCAGGAAGGGGGTGGGGGGACAGAGGATGAGACAGTTGGATGACATCTTCAACTCAATGGACAAGAGTTTGAGCAAACTCCAGGAGACAGTGAAAGACAGGGAAGCCTGGCATGCTGCAGTCCATGGGGTTGCAAAGAGTCAGACACAACTTAGTGACTGGAAAACATTACTTAAATGGGAGCATCCATGACTTAACTGGACTGTGGACCACATAAAATTTATATACATCCCATAGGAGGCCCAATGAATGGAATTTTCAACTCAAAATTCCAGCACACTCTAGGCACCACTGGATAAAGAATTTGAGTGAGTGTCCTGAATACACAAACGTTAGCAATCACTGGGCATTACCTTACACACCACAAAGGGTAACCCAAAATTAAACTGATTTTGAATTCATCAAAATATGCTTTACAAAGGAATTTCACTGACAGTGATTCAAGGGACAGTAATACTATATATCTATATATATATATATACAGGGGACAGTAATACTATATATCTATATATATATATACAGATATGTATCAGAGATATATATATCAGAGCTATATCTCTCTCTGATATACATATATCTATCTATATCTGTATATATATATACATAGAGAGAGAGAGAGAGAGATGAGTTTTACTGAGAGAAATTAGAAGTTTGTGTTTTAACCGCTATACACTACTATATATAAACAGCGAGGAACTACTGTATAGCACAGAAAACTATATATCCAATTTTATAATAGCCTATCATGGAAAAGAAACTGAAGGATGTATATACTGTATATAATTGAATCAGTGTACTACACACCTCAAACATACCATTGTAAACCAACTGTATCTCAAAAAAAATAATAAAGTATACAATTAATTGGCCTTAGCATATTCACAGATAAGTGCAACCATCATCACAGTCAAGAGGAAATAAAAGAGAAGGGAAGAGAAGAAAGCGGGAAGAAGAGGAGGCGAGAGAGACCTGGAGCTGTGTATTCCAGACGCATCCCTCTGCACTCTACTGTAGGTTTTTTCACCATTTCCCCACTCTGTGTGCCTGGCTGCCAAATAAACTCTCTTTCCAAACAAAGTGAGAGAGGAAGCAAGAGAAAACTGTTCATTCGCAAAACAGAGACGCATCGAGTTAAAAAATTAAGTTGTACAGATCAGACATGTAATCACAGGAGACAAGCTTTGAGAGTTTTTCAATCACTGTGGGGCTGCATCAATTTGAAGTCATGTTACATTAAAGAGAAAAACGTCTGGGAGAGTCTCCCCGTGTCACTTTAGATTAGATTTGTTGTTATTGGGCTGTGCATTTCGCTGGCTTTATTTTACATTATAAAGATACTGCTTGATGCCCATAAATAAGAAACATAACCTATGACTTGTTCTCAGTTGCCAGGTGATTAGGAGGGAAGCAGCACAAATTAACGCGAAGAGTGAAATACGGTGTCCGATTGGATCCATATTAACATATTAACTAACTTCCTCAGAGTAAGCCAACATAGGACAACTTCAAACCCTGCAATTTTTGACTCCTCTCCACTTAGTCTGAGAGTTACACAAAAATCAATTTGTGGTCTGTCTCCCTCCACCTACTCTGCCATGTAGCAGGGAATTGGAAAACTCCATCCGGTTTGTCTCCATGTCTCCTCGAGTGTGACTTCTTCCATCTCACCAGGATCAGGTTAAATTGCATATGGGTTTAGTCCTGGGCTCCAAGGCTTCTCAACGTCAAGTTGCATAAAAGTGACACTTCGCCAATTTAAGTGATAAGTTTTCAGATTGTAAGGCGTCTAATTGTAACGATAAATTCACCTTGCTTTCCTCCATGGCCAAACATCCATATCTTTAACAAACAGAAGTGGCAGCTAAAAAACAATTAGGCTCCCCAACTCTAGGGGATAAAAATCACTGTCTCTGCAGATAGCACATGTGTGGTCTACCCCACATGGCACACACAGGCCAAGTACCTTCAGAGCTGGGGCAGGCCCTTGCCTGGAGGTAATGCCTTCCCTACTTTACTTCCTACTGTGGAGACCACAGTGGACATCAAAAAACTAGAGGAAACAGGAAAACCCCACCGTGACGATCATCAGTGTGGAAACTTTCTAATGATAATGTAGTTTTTCCTTAGACGCAGAAGAGTGGTCTTCATACTGGTTGACAATACAATTAGATAAAAGCCTGTCTGCAGCCTCATACAGTCCAGTCTTGACACTGAGCGGCACACCGCCCCTTAACAACAAGGACACCAAGAAAAGCGAAGACAAGGAGGAACAGAGACTCTGAAACTCAAAGGGGCTGGACAGGGGTGGGCCTCTGCTTCCTACGAAGGAGGAAGCTACTGGTGAAATACAAGAAGCCGTGTGCCAGCTTCCAGTCTGGCTCTGAGTTTCTAAGGGCGTGAAGTCTGGAAGAGTCTTTGAGGGTCACTTGACGATGCTCCACTTCGAGCTTATATGCTGACTTCGGAACCTGACCTCTGCAGGAGATGAGTCTCCACGGCCTCTGAGGCAGCCAGAATTATTTATCCCTGTCTCCCTATATATTAAACACTCTTTCCCAGTAGGTGAGATAACTGTTTGCTGGATGAATGGGTGAATCTTAACATTTAAGCTTTCAACCAGGTGTGAAACACTCAGCAGGACAACCTGGCATGTAACGATGTACAGTAAGAGATTTCTCTCCTGAGCCTCTGGTTGAGCATTCTGGTCTCTGTTAAGGTCAGAAGCTCAGAACCCAGCAGAAGAGTCCAGGAAGGCTCTGATCTCGTGAGGAGCATCACGAAACACAGCAGGAATTTATAAAAAGCAGTGTTCTATCTCTGGTGCTATTCAGGGCTCTTTAGTCATTATCTACCACTCAAACAAACGCTATTTCTTCCTTGTCTTTTATCTTCTTCTTGTTGTCTTTAGCTTTTTTTTTTTTTGGCTGTGCCATGTAGTACAGAGGATCTTAGCTCCCCGACCAGGGACGGAGCCTGTACCCCTTGCAGTGGAAGCACCAAGTCCCAACCACCAGACCACCAGGGCAGTCTCTAGCTTTTTGTTTTTCCCACCAAGGCTGTACCATTATAAACACTGTTTCCACCAGCCAGAAAGGAGGAGTCCAGCCACTTGCCCTCACTTCAGGGACCACCTAACTGCTCCACCCATCCTGAAAGGCAGGGAGGGAAGTAAGACAAAGTGGGAAGGGAAGACAGCCAGAGGGGCAACGTGCTGGCACTGGGGGAGAGGCGGAACGAAGCCCTTCTCGCTCCAGAAGACGTCCACGGCCTCATCTCCAGGACCCAGGGACACGTTAGGTCATGCGGCAGAGGGGCTTTCAGGCTGCTGATGAAATTACGGTTGCTAATCAGCTGAACTTCAGACAGAAGGGTTACCTGGGATTATCGAGGAAGGCCCGATGCAATCACACGGGTCCTTAAAGGTAGAAGAAGGAACAGGAGGAGTCAGGGGAAGGTGCCAAAAGGAGTGCCACCGGCTTCCAGACGGGGCCAGAGCTGAGGAGTGTGGAGGGCACAGAGGCAGAGAGAGGCTCCGCGCTAGTCTCAGGAAGGAGCGCGGCCGGCTGGCAGCCAGCTGCAGCGAGACCTGCGTCAGACTGCTACCCGCAGAGCCGGAGGTGATACGCTGCATGTGGGCCAGCCGCTAAGTCCGTGTGAGTCTGGCTCAGCGGCAAGAAGAGACCAATACGCTGGACACGGCGGGCCTCACTCATTACTCAGGCCACTGGCTTCCGAGGTACAAGTTTCCTGCTGACCTGCTCTGGGGTCAAAAAAACAAACAGAAAAACTGGAGTCCTGATCTTCATTACTCTCGTCACGGCTGACGGTGATGACGACACGGCTCANCAGGCTGCTGATGAAATTACGGTTGCTAATCAGCTGAACTTCAGACAGAAGGGTTACCTGGGATTATCGAGGAAGGCCCGACGCAATCACATGGGTCCTTAAAGGTAGAAGAAGGAACAGGAGGAGTCAGGGGAAGGTGCCAAAAGGAGTGCCACCAGCTTCCAGACGGGGCCAGAGCTGAGGAGTGTGGAGGGCACAGAGGCAGAGAGAGGCTCCGTGCTAGTCTCAGGAAGGAGCGCGGCCGGCCGGCAGCCAGCTGCAGCGAGACCTGCGTCAGACTGCAACCCGCAGAGCNCGGCTTCCAGACGGGGCCAGAGCTGAGGAGTGTGGAGGGCACAGAGGCAGAGAGAGGCTCCGCGCTAGTCTCAGGAAGGAGCGCGGCCGGCTGGCAGCCAGCTGCAGCGAGACCTGCGTCAGACTGCTACCCGCAGAGCCGGAGGTGATACGCTGCATGTGGGCCAGCCGCTAAGTCCGTGTGAGTCTGGCTCAGCGGCAAGAAGAGACCAATACGCTGGACACGGCGGGCCTCACTCATTACTCAGGCCACTGGCTTCCGAGGTACAAGTTTCCTGCTGACCTGCTCTGGGGTCAAAAAAACAAACAGAAAAACTGGAGTCCTGATCTTCATTACTCTCGTCACGGCTGACGGTGATGACGACACGGCTCACGACAGCGCCCACCCCACAAGGGCCGGTGCCGCACGCTGTGCTGGGTGCTGACGGGGTCTGTCATTCAACCCTCACAAATGCCCTGAGAGGTGAGAACACCAAACAACCGCGTCCTAAAGATGCGGAAGCAGGGTCAGAGGGGCTCGGGACTTGGCCAAAGGCCACACAGGTGGGAAGGGGCAGGACTTGGATCTGGGAAATNCACGACAGCGCCCACCCCACAAGGGCCGGTGCCGCACGCTGTGCTGGGTGCTGACGGGGTCTGTCATTCAACCCTCACAAACGCCCTGAGATGTGAGAACACCAAACAACCGCGTCCTAAAGATGCGGAAGCAGGGTCAGAGGGGCTCGGGACTTGGCCAAAGGCCATACAGGTGGGAAGGGGCAGGACTTGGATCTGGGAAATGGCCCCCAGCAAGAGGCAAGGCAGTGAGTCTGGGGGCCAGCCAGCAGCAGAGACAAGGGTCCTGAGCTCAGAACCCCGGGAGGTCGGGCTGGGAGTCACAGCAGGTGGCAGATGGGCCAGGTGCCCTGCTCCAGGGGCCAAGAGGGCACACACTGCACATGGGTCAGCCCTCACGGCGGCGCTCACAGGAGCCGAAGACAAGCTCCCGTGGAGCATGACGGGCCCGTCCCCTCACAGCCCGGACAGGTCTCAGACAGCCTCCTGAAACCGCCCTGGGGGCCCCAGAGGCCCTGAGGTCTCCAGAGCTTGTCACTCAGGCACTGAATACGCTTACTCTAATTGGATATTATTCCTTCTTTATGAAGCCAAGCAGGCTGTTACCTAGTTCCCTGGGTAAGACATCTGCAGCTATATTTTGCAATTACACCTCCCTGGTATTTGTCAGGGCACAGGAGCAAAATCTCTGTGTCGCTGGTCCCCGGTGTCATCTTTTCCTTCTGTTTAAAATGTAGGTGCTATGCCAGGGTATTTCTAACCGGTAAGCGCTTTTCCATCCTCTACAGGAAAGAAAAAAAAACCCGCACTATCTGACCAATTATTTTCTAACCTGCATTAAAAATAGATGCCATTTCCACGGCCACTGTGGCCATCATTAGAGCTGCTCACAACTGTCCTGGCCCTTCCATTCTCTGAGGGGCACACAGTAGGACTGCACTTCCCTGTCCTCCTGAGGTCATCCACGGCTGCAGACTTTGGCTAGTGGACTGTGGCTGGAAGCAGCACTTCTGGGTGGAAACTTTAGAAGCCACTAATCTGCCACACCCACTCCCTGTTCCACTGCAAAAAATAACAGGCACATGAAACAGATGGTGCCCAGGTCAGCCTGGAGCCCCGAGCTGAATGATGAGCAGAGCCCCCCTTCCAACCCTCTTTAGTCAGTTACCGAGAGGGAAAAATAAACCCGATGTACAACGTCGCTGAGATGTGGCGATGCTTGGCACCACAGGATGACCCGGTGCAGACTGACTGGCAAAGGCCATTTTAAACAGTTCCATCTTTCTGCTCCACACCTCCCTGTCATGAAGCTTGTTTTCACTTTTACCTCCAAACATGAGTTGTGAAAGATGCATCAGGAAAGCCCCATGGGTTGCAAAGTGAAAGTCACTCAGTCGTGTCTGACTCTTTGCGACCCCATGGACTATACAGTTCATGGAATTCTCCAGGCCAGAATACTGGAGTGGGTAGCCTTTCCCTTCTCCAGGGGATCTTCCCAACCCAGGGATCGAACCCAGGTCTCCTGCATTGCAGGCAGATTCTTTATCAACTGAGCTAGGCTACCAGAGGTTGCAAGTTATACCGTAAGTCCTGCCTCCCCTCTCTTTCTCTCTCTCTGCACCACACAGCTACTTCAGATTCATAGAACAAGAAAATGGATCTCACTCTTTTTGCCACCTCAGCTTGACAGGGTCTATAGGTGGACTCACTCACATTTCCATTACAAAAGGCAGGTCCAGGCAGAGTCAGCCTATTAGGCCTCCTGGGCTTTCTAGGATTCATGAGTCAAGGAAGGGGTCATTCCTCCAGTCCCCTGGAAAATCACGGGTCCACTCTGTGAATGCCTTAGCAACCATTTCCCCTAAGGTTTCATCTTTCCCTTTCCCTGCCAACCTCTGCCTTCAGAGAAGCAATCAAGTGGCTCTTTCTCCATCCACTGAGCCTTTCTTCTACAGCAGCGTCTGATGGCCAAAGCAGCAGAGATGAAACCATCCCAGCCACACACTGTAGAACCCAACCCTGCTCTCTGGAATAAGAAAGATCAAATTCCCGTTAAGTGCTTGCCAGGAAGGGCAGTGCAGAGCCCTGCACTTCAGCCAGCATGCACACCTGCTGGCTGCTCGCACACACCTTCCCAAACAGACCCCCCAGAAAGAGAGTGTGATCAAACACACACAGACACAACAATTACATGCTGGGGCCCAAACACACATGACCTCACAGGCCCACAACGAACCAGAGCTCAGAGGGCTGAGCGGCAGCACACTGCAAAGTGTGGATCAGCAGCGGGTTTGCTGAGGCCAGCTCCGCGGCCCTCGCGCTCAGCCAGACATCTGCCTCCCGTGCATTCCTCTGTTGCCTTCTCCCTGCCAGGAAGGTCCTCTCCAGTCACCGTCACGCTGCAAAGCCTTGCTGCTCTTTCCCCACCGGCCACTCCATGTTACCCAGACTCACCCTGAGCTCTTCCTCCTGGAACCTCCTTCCTCCCCACAGGGTCAGGGTCTTAGAGCCTGTATGGACGGCTCTAAGAAAACAACATGGACTGAGGGTCCTCACCAAGAGACAGATGTTCCTCATGGTCCTGGAGGACTGAAGTTCGAAATGGAGACGGCATCAGGTCCAACCCTGGTAGGGGCTCTCCTCCTGGCTGGCAGACGGCCGCCTGCCCACCGCAGGCTGCCACAGCCTAGCCTGAGTGCCGCAGAGCGAGACGCCGCCCTCTTCCTCTTCTTACAGGGACGCCAATCCCGCCAGAGCACTCTCCCCACCTCACCTCTCCCCAGCCCCCTTCCAAAGGCCCCACCTCCACACACAACCACACTGGGGCATCAGGGCTTCAGTTGTGACCGGGTGGAGGGGGCAGGGAGGGCACCAACACTGAGCCCACAGCAGTCAGCACCAAGAGGAGTGTGCTGATGCCAGGCTCACAGCCGAGCTGCCTATTTCCTTCCAACTTCCCAGGGCACCACTGCCCGTGCTTCACAACGGGAGACGTGACGACGACAAGAGAAGCCACGACGGCTTCTCAGACGCCAGGAGACCTGGGTGAGCACCTTGCACTCCACGCATGTCTCTCTGCTCAAGTCACCTCACTAACAGAGCCTTCACCCAAAACCCAGACAGAAGCTGTGCTCAGCACACGCATCTGAGGAATGCGTGAGTGAGCAAGTGAATGAATAAATGCAAAGAAGCCCTTCAAAGCCATGTCCATGTTCATGGACCCCTTGCTGTATGTGTGTCCCCCATGGAACAGCTCTGAAAAGACCCAGCTGGTTCCATCACTGCCTTCCTGAGAAGTAACGCCCGCCCCAGACTCAGCAAAGACTGACAGCACCGGTGGAGTTCACATTAACCCAGCCTCGCCAGGTCAAGGCCAGAATCAGAACCCCAAATAAACTCCTTTCAGTCCTCGGGCTTCCCAGTCCCACTAAGTAACCAAAGTGTCTTTAATCAGACTTTAGAGGCTCAAATTCCCCACAATTCTGGAAGCTGCCTCCAGTTACTATGGATTTATCAGTGAAGAGAACGAAATAAAGAAAATTTGCTCCAAAGTTAAAGCCAAGGCCACTTTATCCCTGATGTACTTAAATCACGTAGCTCTTAACAGAATCTTTAACTATAAATATAGTAAATTTGGTAGTGGGATAGATTAACAACAAAAGGAAATTAACACTGCCTTAGAGAAGGGAGATACCATATTAAAGCACTGATAGGCTACTTTCGAGAATTCTAACTGGGGAGACCTAACATTTTAAAATGGATATTAGAGCTGATGAAATACTATTTGGCCATGCTCTGAAATGCAACTGAATTTACATTGATTAGGAAGAGGGGGAAAATCTCTTACATAGTTATTGATTAGGAAAAGGGGAGCGATCTCTTATAATAATTTTATAAGGCCGGACAGTAAAAACTTTAAACAGGCCTCCAAATGACTTCACAGGAAATACTTTTCGGTGATCCAAAGGCAAGAAGCTATAGGGTTTCATTCCATCATGAACGTACGTGTGCAGGCTTTTACTTGTGGGTAAGTGAACACTCTCGCCTTCCAAAGAGACCGGCAGAAACCACTCAAGTTTTCAGGGCTTTGTCATTAGCCCTGTTTGCATTCTCCAAAGCAGGCTGACAGCCTCCCGACGCAGTGCATTAAAAATCCTCGGCAGGATCGACTGCCCGAAGCTCGCGCTTTCCGGCTAAAGACAGCACAGCTCAATTAACAGCTTTTCAATATACAATTTAATTTTTCTTTCATCTTGATCCACAGCCTGGCTCAAAATGAGGAATGCTGGAATAGATGTTCTTTGAATATAGAAGCAAGTCTTTATAAATAAACCTATCACACTTGTAATGATTTCTGTCATAACATGACAAAACGGATGAAGCTCAGTGTCGGGCACTTCTGCTCGCACGCCATTTTTCCACCATCACCAGAACCTACGATTCTTTTTTTTTTTTGGCTTTTCTCTAATACTTTTTTTCCAGTTCTCTCTGAAGGGCATTCTGCTGTTTGAGAAAAGCTTATCGGTTTTTTTCCCCCTTCCATGGGTAACAATTCTCCAGGAAAAATAAAATTACTATTCTGTTACTTACATGTAAGGTAAGGAGTATAAGTTATAAATGAATTATGAAGGTCCTACCCTTGGAAAGACATACATATTTCATCATAAATATGATCTATAACACTTACTCCACATACAGTATTTATATTTACACATGATTATTCAAGGTTTTTTAGAATCCCAGTAAGCCTGCACTTTCATAAGCAAATCCAACATTCTCCTTTCACCCATAAGGCACAAAATAGAATGTACAAAAGGCCCTCCTGAGTGACCCTGCACAGACTCTCTCGCTAGATGGAAGGTATTATGTTTACAAAGAACACTGTGGATCAAGTGGATTTCTCAAAGGCATACAGGCCCAGTATTCAAATAACTCCAGGTGCCTGTTGCTGGTCAAAGAGGCAGATGTTTGGATCAGAGACACAGTCTTCGGTTTAAATATATTCATAAAAACAGACCTGCCAACATTTCATGCCTCGGACAGAAGCAAACTGCCACTGCCGTGGGTTTCTCAGAGTATTTTTTTAGCTGGGTGAGGAGAGAAGGGGGCCTTCCATCCGCACATGAATAAACATCAGGGAAGACCTGGCTACAAAGTCCAGGCCCTTTCTCACCAGATCGGCCCAGCTGGTCTTTGTCAGGCTGCAGATGCAGTTTTGTTGCCAAGTTGAGCTCTTGGGTAACATCACGAGTATGCCACAAACATTAAAATTTACTAGTTTTTATCTCAGAACATCTGATTTTCACGTTATAATATATAACCTATTTTAAAAATTCAAAAGACATTTCAGATTTTTTCAGCTCTCTTACTGCTTATGTAGCCTGAAGTAGAAATTATACACAAATGTGCAGATATACAAATACACACAGATACACACATACATGTGCACACACACACACACACACACACAAAAGAAAAACCATCCAAAACAGAAAGTGATAAACTATCCATATTTTCAAGACCCTCCCTTCCATTCCTACTCTTCGTTGCCTGATGTTGTACTGCTTATATGATGCAGTTGGAACTACACAAAAACTGTAGGAGACTTTTTAATTGTCAGAGATAGAGCACTTAGAATTTATAGTAATTAACTAGTCATTACTTCAAATAAGAACATTAATTGGTATGTTCGGAAAATCTGCAGCACTGCAAAATTTAAAATAAACACTACAAAGATATCATTTGCAATTAATCTATATTTACCACTGAAGTGAGCTTCAAACTGTATTTCTTTCTGTTATGCTTTTATTGGCTACAGCACACAGTAAATGGGGTGTGTTATGCACAGCTTCCTAAACACCTAAATTTATAAAACCCAATTACATAAATTAATTAGGAATGAACACACACATTTATGCCTTTGTTTGCAACTGTAACATATTAAACATGACAAAATTAATAAGTAGACCCTAAAAGAAAAAATACTGTCATGTATTCATTTTCCGTAACAGATTTTTATGAGATTTAATTTGACTTATCTAGTCCTAAGGGTCATGATTCTTAATAAATATGCAGCTTCTCACCATTTCATATATATGTAAGGGTATGTTTTTATGGTTCCTAAAGGACCAAGGATATGTAAATTCGAGACCACTTATAGCCAGATTCAGAGGCAGAAGAGCAAAGAATTAATTCAAACGTTATTCTCGTTTACCTCCTACGTTGTTATCAAAGACGGCTTTTTGGTAATTAGAGTAGTATATACACAAAAGTAAGAGATCTACCATCATCTAACATTATTTACAATATAATTTTATTTTTAAATTGCTGACACCCTAAGCACATGTGGTTACAACAATGTTCCCCAAACCGGAAGCTGATCTGACAAACAGACCAACAATTATTGTCAATGAATTTCAGAGTTACAACCGAGGTCTAGAGAGCTTCTCTGAGATTCAGTTCATGAAAACTGGACAAACTAAGCTGTGTTCCAACACCTAAAACTCACGATGGACCAAGCTTGGGTCCACTGGGAAAGTAAGAGACCTCACCAGCTAAAGCTCACAAAGGACTAAGCTCGGGTCCACTGGGAACCTAAGAGACCTCACCAGCTAGAGCTCACGATGGACCGAGCTCAGGTCCACTGGGAACCTAAGAGACCTCACCAGCTAGAGCTCATGAGGGACCGAGCTCAGGTCCACTGGGAACCTAAGAGACCTCACCAGCTAGAGCTCATGATGGACCAAGCTCAGGTCCACTGGGTACCTAAGAGACCTCACCAGCTAGAGCTCACGATGGACCGAGCTCGGGTCCACTGGGAACGTAAGAGACCTCACCAGCTAAAGCTCACAATGGACCAAGCTCGGGTCCACCGGGAACCTAAGAGACCTCACCAGCTAAAGTTCATGATGGATCGAGCTCGGGTCCACTGGGTACCTAAGAGACCTCTCCAGCTCAGTTCCTGAAGAAAGCAGGAAACAGAAGGACAAGGCACAGTGTGAGACCCCCCTGACCCCGTAAGGGCACCCAGTCACGGTGGACAGCGCCAGCACCAGGCACCAGCTTCCCTCCTGAGCCAGCGCTCTGAGCCCAAGCTGGGAAGGAAGATGGGGCGTCACTGTGCCCAAAATGCATCTGGTCTGACCTGTCAACCAAAAGTCACCCAGGTTTTGGGTAACTGCTAGTTACCCAAGTTCAAAGAAATTGCTAGAGACCAGGAGAGCTAGTAAAAATTCAGGAAATGAAGACTGAAGAGCTTAGAGAGGAAAAGCAGAAAGAATAATGAAGAAAATACTGAAAAATAAGTGGAACAGAATGCCCAGTGAGGGATGGAGAGAGCACAGATGAGTTTAAGAGCAGCTCTGAAATAATTCCACATACACAGCCTGGCCCACAAGGCTGGACCAGGACTCTTCCAAAAAGAAGCAAACTGTTAGAGAACTATCCAGGCCGACTTCTCTTTTGCATGGTTTTCAACCTGCTGTTAACCACAGAAGATGACTGCGGCCTCGGCAAACATCTCCCAATTAACCTGAGTTAGCAACACTCTGGACTCGAGCAGAGACTTACAGTAACCAAGCTCAGACCACGGGTGTGTTCTCATCACGCTTTCTCACGCTTTCTATCTTTGTGCGTGCTTATTAGGGTTTCTTACGCCCTCGGCCTTTCCACGTTCCTTGTATGATGACACTGTATTAGTTTTCCTTCACTAAAGCTAATTGTCTTAATATTTTGATTTCTAGTTGAAATTCCTTCCCTACTCCAGCAGTTGCAGAAGAGAGGGAAAACGCTGCCAAATCGGTGGGTACACTTTTACACCTTACAATAAAAACATTTTAGGTGTATGCTGCCCAGCAGCAAGTCCCCTCCCTGCTGGAAATGATCACACTGTTTTCAGCCCGATTTCCCTTCTAATGGCTTCGATGAGAGTGAGGACGCGCTATCTCTATGTGGAAGGCTGGAGTCAACGTTTGCCTTTTCATCGTAAGCTTCTCTTCTGTTTGCAGTTCACTGAGCACTCAGACCTACTCACAAATAAAAATGGGGTGAATTTTTAATGGCCTGAATTGGGGAGGGATGCCTGCTTTTCGCCCCCAGCATAACCCATCACAAGTACACAGAAGCAAAACGTCCCATTCACAGAAGGAGAATGCCCACAGCACCGGAGAAGGTGGGCCCCAAACCAGCCAGCACAGAGGCTCTTTATACAGACAGACAGGCTCACCTTGGGCAAAGGCCACCCCGCTCTAAGATTAACCCAGTCCTTACAGAAAATAGTGTCCCTCGGGTTGCGAGCACCAAAGTCACATCTCCCGGTACGTGGATGAACAGTGAAAAAGCACCTGGTGAAGATACACCACAGGCAGCCACTGGAGAAGCCAGCGCCCTGGAACATGAGCTCAGCAGTAAGAACAACGACAGGACAAACCGAGGCCGTCTGCATTTCAGGGTAACTCTGTGAAGCACGTGGGGAAACTACTCTGTGAAGCACGTGGGGAAACTCCTCACGCCCTCAGAGCTNGCTCTAAGATTAACCCAGTCCTTACAGAAAATAGTGTCCCTCGGGTTGCGAGCACCAAAGTCACATCTCCCAGTACGTGGATGAACAGTGAAAAAGCACCTGGTGAAGATACACCACAGGCAGCCACCGGAGAAGCCAGCGCCCTGGAACATGAGCTCGGCAGTAAGAACAACGACAGGACAAACCGAGGCCGTCTGCATTTCAGGGTAACTCTGTGAAGCACGTGGGGAAACTCCTCACGCCCTCAGAGCTGCCGTGCGAAGCAGCTAGGAGACCCTGCTTCACAGAGACGAGGTAAGGCTCACAGAGCTCAAATGCTTGCACCAAACCTTTGCTTTCCACCCCCACCCTTTGCTTCCTCTTTCTCTTTGTCTCTGCTACAACCTGTACAGAAAGTCCTGGAAAGGAACATCAGCCATGTAAGGAATAAATTCCACGAGAGGTAAAGAACCAGCTTGCCAATGCAGGAGACATACGAGACTCAGGTTCGATCCCTGGGGCAGGGAGATCCCCTGCAGATCTCCAGGGGCAACCCACTCCAGTACTCTTGCCTGGGAAATCCCATGGACAGAGGAGCTTGGCGGGCTACAGTTCACTGGGTCACAAAGAGTTGGGCGCGACTTGGCACACATGCATGTGAAACAGAGAAGGAAGAAAGGAGAAGACGAAAAAGGACCTTTTTAAAGACCTACTGTGTAGAGAGGGTGCGCAGCCAGAAGCCATGGCAGCAATCAGCAATCAGGCTGCACTGCAGCCAGTTCTAACAGCGGCTCAACATTTCGCCTGAGAGTCTCCTGGCAGAAAACCCTGAAGCAGCCTAGCTGTTCATGAAGAGAGGAGTGGATAAAAAGAGAGGCAGTACATATGTACAACGGAACATTACTCGGCCATAAAAGGTGAAATAATGCCACGTGCAGCATCATGGATGGACCTCAAGATTATCACACTAAGTGAAATGAGTCAGACAGAGAAAGATAAAATTTACCTGGTGGCACTTATACGTGGAATCTAAAGAACATGATACAAATGAACCTCTTACAGAACAGAAATGGACCCACAGGTGGAGAAAGCAAACCTACACTTGCCAAAAGGGGAAAGTGGGGGAAAGGATAAAGTAGGAGTCTGGGATTAAAAGATAAACATCACTATCATATAAAACAGTTCACCAACAAGGACGTGCTGTATAACACAGGGAACTTTACTCAACATTTTGTATGGAGTTGGCCAAAGCATTTATTCAGGTTTTTCAAACCACCCCCCTGCCCCCTGCAAAAAAAAAAAAAAGAAAGAAAACCCAATGAATGCTTTGGCCAACCCAGTAATATCCTATAAAGGAAAATAATCTGAAAAAGAACAAATATATGTATATATATGCACACACAAACACATAAAACTGAATACATACATAAACACACACAACTGAATTACTTTACGCAATATTGTAAACCAACGATACTTCAATTAAAAAAGAAGGAAATCTCATGGTGATACTCAGTAACTTTAAAGGGGAGATTCTAAGAAATGCAGTATTTATTCCTTCCTTGCTGTCCCATGAGGCTCAGAAAGCAAATTAGGCTGCAGGTTGGCCACCAGGTCACTGGTGGCCTCTCTGGGAGCCGCTACCTTTGTAAGTCCATAAATCATTCTTTTTCCTACTAGGACATGCTCCTCTCACATCTATCAGTGTTTCCCACATGCCACTGATCATTTTATCCAACAGGCCACTTGGTTTGTCAAGGACTCATTTACAATGAAATCTACGTATGTAAGTGCCATCAGCTGCTTGAGAAGAAAGACCTTTCCTTCTGAAAATCAGCTTGAGCAAGACACTTCCACAGGTACCTCGGAGGGACAAGGGCTGGACGGCAGGTACACACGAGTCAGACCCTGGATTCAAAGATCACTCATCAGGCTCAAAACTCCAGGTGAGAGGCAGTAAGAAGACTCGGAACCTGCACCTCTTATGCTTTCAAGAGCTAAGGGCAGACCATGATGATAGCTTCCTGCTGGCTCAGACGGTAAAGAATCCGCCTGCAACGTGGGAGACCTGGGTTCGATCCCTGGGTCGGGAAGAGCCCTGGAAGACGGCATGGCAACCCACTCCGGAATTCCTGCCTTCCGGAGAATCCCCATGGACAGAAGAGCCTGGTGGGCTACAGCCCATGGGGTCGCAAGGAGTCGGACACGACTGAGGGACTAAGCACAAGCATGTGATGAGGAAAACAGACGTGAACAATAGCTTCACTGTCCGAGGGTCACGACAAAGGACTCTTGGAGGAGGAAATGGAACAGAGGCACCTTAAGTGGTCCTTCAGGAAGAAACATTTCTACGCCCATGAGGACGTAAATATTGTTTTTCATGTTTTAGAATCAATTCATAGGTAATGCACTCGGGGCTTTAATTACAGGCACAGAGTGGAACATAAAATGTTATTAACCATGACAAAGTAGAAGAGTAAGTGGCAAAAGTTGGAAAGTAAAGGGGACACGGGGAAAAGAGGGGCAGGGGCCCAGACCCTCATTTAACAACGTACAGCGCTTAAGACGCTGTCCAGAGCAGAAAACGAAACACACAGACACTCGTCTGAGAGTGCGTCAGAGTGTGTATTGTGTGTGTACACACATATACAATACAAAATGTTCAAAGTCATTCCCACAACGGCCATGCACTTGTTATAAAGAGAAAAGGAAAGTAATTAAAGAAGAGAAAAATTACCAGTAAGGGGAGGGTCTATGACCTTGTCTACAACCCCAGGAGCGGTCTATATCGCATCGGTTTGTTGTGTTTTTGTTAAAACATCCAGGCTCTGTTTTCAGATTCTGCTTCTCAAGTGCAGCCTGGGGTAAGTCGCTCTCCTCTCACTGCCATTTGGCAAATGGGGCCACTGACATCTGTTTCGTGGTGTTACTGGATGACTCAGCCAGGTTGTGCCTGCAATCTTCTGCACGCCATAGAGCCAGAGCTCCCCTCCCTGTCATCTTCTCCTTGGATGCATGCTGGGAGAATCCCAGCACTCCATCACAGAGCTTCCTAAAAGCAGAAGTCCATTCTTTCACAAGAAGACTTGTTAAGCTCAGATTCCCATAACTTCAAAGCATGTGAAAAGTGTTTGTTAAATCCAAAACATATTTTGATGTAAGAATCAAAAAAAAAAAAAAAAAAAAANGCTGGCATCTGGAGGGAAGAGGGGGACAGGAAGACCCCGAGGGGCTGGAGCCAAGACGGATAGGCATGGGGAAGAGACCCCAGAAGCTGCACTAGTGGGTGGGCCGGAATGCGACCAGGAGCCGGCACTGTCATCCCTCTCCATCCTGACGAGTACCCTGCGAGGGACGCAGCGCCCCCACTTCCCCAGTCAGCTGGAGGGGCGCCCAGGCTGAGAACACACCCCGCCAGCAGATGGAAAGCCAGGACGCCTGCGCAGGTCGAGCCGACTCCACACTGCAGGCTTATGACCATGAACTTGGTGGCTGCAATCAGAGAGAAACCCACGTACTTCCAGCCAACTGGCCCCACAGCATCCACCAGCGACGGGACACACGGCACGGGGTCTGCTGCTGCCCGGCTATTACTGAACCTGGGCTGGCAGCTAGGGCCTGCCCAACTCCTACCCAACTCACACCCGCACCCCCAAGTGGAGGGTTAGTGATAATAATACTATTATTAATGTGCACGTCTGTCAGAACACCTCTACTCCTGGGAGGCGAGCACAGAATCTCAGGTACTACACAGGCTCGCCATCCAGTGGGATGCCTGGCATAGAATAAAGTTCCAACAGATGACTCTGGCTTACTCAGCCAAGGATCAGTGTGTGATGTGAGCAGTGCTGTGACGGACATGGGTTTAAAACCAAAACGTGGACTGTAAGCTCCTTGGAGGCGGGGACCTTTGCTTTCTTCATCACTGCCACGTCTCAGAGAAAAGGGGGTGCTAAGCCTCTGCTACGAGAAGAGAAGGGAGGGAGGGAAGGTGGGCAGGAGGGGGTAGAAGCAGTCCTCAAGGGCTTTGGCGGGGAGAATGCACATGGGCAGAGACTCACAGCATAAGGAGGTGCCCATTGATTAGGTGGATGATCGTGGCTGAGGGTGCCCTAAGCAGAGGAAGTCCTCTGGGCCAAGAGAGAGAGAGAGAGAGAGAGACAGAGAGTCTGGGAACAGCCGTGGGTTTGGTACAGCTGGGACAAGGAGAGCAGTGGGGGGGACCTGGAGAGGCAGGCAGGGGCTAAACCGCACAGGGGCCTCAAATGTCTTTTTTTTTTTTTTTGATCTTATATAGCACACAGCAGGTACCCAGGTACTGTGCTAAGTATCCAGGTACCATTCTAAGCGGTTTCTGTGCAAGAGCAGCTAATCTTCACAACCCTGTGACTCAGATGCTGTTAGCATCCCATGTTACAGATGAGGAAACAGGAAGTGAAGGTCACCTGGTTCGTAGAGAAACAGGCTTCAAACTGGGGCAGATCAGAGCCCGAGCCAGTTATTTATACTGGTAAGACCTCGCTTCTAGACAGATGACGCAAGCACATTTCAGCATCCCTTCCCACGAAGGAGCCTGGCCCTGAACAGGGACACACTGAGGCCAGAGGAATCCTTTCTGACTGGCATCATGCTCATCGGGGGTGCTATTTACTCTCCTTAAATAAAGTCTTGATATGCCCTGATCTGTCCACTTTTAAATTTAAAATATATACTCTTTAAAAAAAAATCTATATTTAATTATACCTGTCTCNACTGAGGCCAGAGGAATCCTTTCTGACTGGCATCATGCTCATCGGGGGTGCTATTTACTCTCCTTAAATAAAGTCTTGATATGCCCTGATCTGTCCACTTTTAAATTTAAAATATATACTCTTTAAAAAAAAATCTATATTTAATTATACAGCATCAGTGAAACTTCACTTGGGGAACGATAATCTAACATAAATGAATGCTTTCAATAGAAAAGGCTGTAATTTAAAATAAATTATTGTGTTAGAGAAAAAAAAATTCATAGGAAAAAAAAATGACTATCCGGTAGTAGGGACTCCCGCTCAATCGGAAAAATCGCGTCCACAGCAAAGAATCAAATCACCACCCCAAAGTCCTCCCCTCCCCGGACCCTTTCACTGGCAGTCCCAGCCACCAAGCCTGTACAGCCTGCTCCAGCCTGAGCCTCATTAAGGCTCAGAGTCAATTAAGCCACGGATTGGAACAATCATTCCTCCTTTGCAAAGTATTGATATTTTTTTCCCTGGCCGCTTTAGGGCTTTTCCAGCATTCACGGGGAGATTTATGTTAGACAATTTCTTTATGATCAAAACAAATCATAGCTCAACAATTCTAATTTCCTCCTTTCTGAGCAAGAAATGATCAGAGAACTCTGAAAACAGTGATCAAACCCATCGTGCAGAGGCTGGCACTAAAGAGCTCCATAAAAATACTCAGGAGAGTGGTTCTTTCCCTCCCTCCCCGAAGGCTCAGTTACCCTCTCTGGGCCTCAGTTTCCCCATATGTCAAGTGGGGGGTGGGGGGTAAACGGGATGATCTCAGCAAGTCCTTTTCAATCCTCGAATGCTACCATTTGACGACACCAGTCTACCAAAATGTCATCCTGTAATCCAAAACTCTCCCGAAAAAAGACAAATGACGTCACCAATTCATGACTGAATCTTCCATCGTATCACTCTTGCACAAACTAGCTTCCATCTTTGCTGGATCCTCTACAAGTAATGGCTAAAAGAGTTACTTCAAACCCAATGGGTCATTTATGACTAAGAAGAACTTTATTTTTTTTTTCACATATACCTTAAGGAAACACAGAATTATTTCTGCTCTTCTTTAACGTCTCCCCAAAGCCGCTGGCAGGCATGCAAGGAGGCCATCAAGCCTACAATGACTCTGATCACCAACCTCGCTGCCAAATGCCCCAGCATCTTTTCCAAGGTTGCAAATTTAACCAGAGCTGAAAATAAACATTTAACCAGCTCTCACTTACCCACATTCCCAGACCAGGCAAGACGTGAACCACCCTGAGTGAAAGGCAGTTCTGATGATCGCTGTGCGTTTCTAAACGGTGCTGCATGAATTCTGGGTAGATTTACATTATGGAGAGCTGGGCTCAGACCAACATCAACATTGCATTTCTGATCCTCAGGTGCACGGCACTATCCACAAGGCAGCCTCTGGAAGGGTCCAGATGATGGGAGAAACAGCATGAAAGGAAGGGTGTCTGCAACAGACACTCTGTAGTGCTGGGACCCCCCTGGTGGTCCAGCGGTTATGACTTGGACTTCCAGGGCAGGAGGTGTGGGTTCGATCCCTGGTCAGGGAACTAAGATCCCACACGTTTTGGGCCAAAAATACCAAAATATAAAGCAGAAGCAATACCATAACAAATTCAGTAAAGACTTAACAAACGATCCCTGTCCCATCACACAGCACTGAGCCCGGGCGCTCTAGAGCCTGTGTGCCCTGGAGGCCATGCTCTGCAACAAGCAAAGCCCACAGGCCATAACGAAGCGCCCATGAACCCCACCGAAGACTCGGAGAGGCAAGAAATAGGAAAAGAATCTCTGCAACTTTGACAATGAAAGATCTGGAGTCACAGTTAGCTTTGCAACTGTCCAAGGAATGGAGACAGTCTTGGGCTAAAGGCTGGCCAAGCTTCTATGGGAATGAAAACAGCAAGTTCTTAAAGGTAAGGCCAGGAGAGGACCCAGAGCTGCAGGGATGAAGGCTGGTGCAGGGCTAATCGGAAGCAGGCTGCACCCCTGCCATACAGAGCCCGGCCAGGGCGGATGGCTGGGCAAGTGCACGTGACAGGGCTGCTCGGATGTCCCCACTGCTCTCCTGGCTCTGCCTCTCCTCCTGGGACAATCAGCATGACCCTATGGCTCTCAGCATTTTCTGGTTTGAACAATAAACTGTCACCCTGCTCCTCAGAAAAGGCTGCAGATAAGTGAACATGTTTTTCTCTATTTGCACAGTTTCTAAGCAGGAACCTTCCCCCCGACCAATCCACTAAAGGCTCTCAGAGCAGGAAACACTACAAGGAGAATTAAATGAGGACGCACAAACCTGACGCTGCACATCAGACACATGAACTAACTACATGACTGGACACGCGAACACACGCGGCTGCTTTGGAAGTTCACAACTTTCAAAACTTTGCAGAAACTGAGGAAGGTTTGTACGTAGGGGAAGAACTCTCTACTAAACGGTCCTAGGACACCCACTACATACAGTACAAACAGATGTTTAATAAGTAGCTGTACAGTTTTTTAAACAGTCTAAGAATCTCCGGGTTAGCTGGTGAATGAGGTTGTAAGAAAACCACCTGATTTTTGTAAAAAGAGGTAAAAATCTGTACCTGCCCTTTCATTAAAAAAAAAAAAAAATGCACACAGCATGAGAACTTCAGAGCAATACGTTACAACCTCCTGGAGGGGCTGTGAAGCGCACACTGCCGGGCTCCACCTCCAGAGACTCTGACCTAGAAGGTCTCGGGCAGGGGGAGCCCAGGACTCTCTATTTCCAACAGGCTCTCAGCTGATGCTGACAGTGGGGTCAGGGACCAGGCTCTGAACAGCACTGTGTAAAATCCCGCACCACTGGAAACAGGGACTAATCGATGAAGCACTATTCAGATCACTATCAGATGTGCCCTATCCTTTCCTCCCTTAAGAACAGCACCCTCCCAGCCGCCCTTTTCATTTTTGTCTGCATGCTGCTCACAATTTGACGTAGATTTCAATATCCTGTAATTCATCAACTAATTTTCTCTTGGCTAAAACATTCCAGGTAATTAAAGTTCAGTAATAACTTATTCTTTCTGCTCCAGCACCTGCATTTCATTTGTTTATTTTCCCGGAGTCATAAATCTGAAGGGTTGTCAAAGTTCCATAATATTAGTACAATAATCAAAGTTAATTAGTCCCTCTCAGTAAACAACAACAAAGCCATGACAGAGAGGCACTGGCTACCCACTTTACAGATCACAGTGCGGCTGGAACAATCAAACCTGAGAACCGCCAGGGAGATGAGGGCAGTGTTCTTCAGTCATTTAAATGGAGACTCTGCGCTTGGCTCACAGTGATGTTTTAACTCCAAGCAAGGCCCAGTGGGTCCGGGCTCTGCACCTGGGACCCGCTGAAGGGCACTAGAGCAGACAGGTTCTCCCCAGCTGCTGAGCCTTACCACATGAATCCCAAACTCCAATTAAAAAGAAAAAAAGTGGGGGGGGGGNAAATCACCACCCCAAAGTCCTCCCCTCCCCGGGCCCTTTCACTGGCAGTCCCAGCCACCAAGCCTGTACAGCCTGCTCCAGCCTGAGCCTCATTAAGGCTCAGAGTCAATTAAGCCACGGATTGGAACAATCATTCCTCCTTTGCAAAGTATTGATATTTTTTTCCCTGGCCGCTTTAGGGCTTTTCCAGCATTCACGGGGAGATTTATGTTAGACAATTTCTTTATGATCAAAACAAATCATAGCTCAACAATTCTAATTTCCTCCTTTCTGAGCAAGAAATGATCAGAGAACTCTGAAAACAGTGATCAAACCCATCATGCAGAGGCTGGCACTAAAGAGCTCCATAAAAATACTCAGGAGAGTGGTTCTTTCCCTCCCTCCCCGAAGGCTCAGTTACCCTCTCTGGGCCTCAGTTTCCCCATATGTCAAGTGGGGGGTGGGGGGTAAACGGGATGATCTCAGCAAGTCCTTTTCAATCCTCGAATGCTACCATTTGACGACACCAGTCTACCAAAATGTCATCCTGTAATCCAAAACTCTCCCGAAAAAAGACAAATGACGTCACCAATTCATGACTGAATCTTCCATCGTATCACTCTTGCACAAACTAGCTTCCATCTTTGCTGGATCCTCTACAAGTAATGGCTAAAAGAGTTACTTCAAACCCAATGGGTCATTTATGACTAAGAAGAACTTTATTTTTTTTTTCACATATACCTTAAGGAAACACAGAATTATTTCTGCTCTTCTTTAACGTCTCCCCAAAGCCGCTGGCAGGCATGCAAGGAGGCCATCAAGCCTACAATGACTCTGATCACCAACCTCGCTGCCAAATGCCCCAGCATCTTTTCCAAGGTTGCAAATTTAACCAGAGCTGAAAATAAACATTTAACCAGCTGTCACTTACCCACATTCCCAGACCAGGCAAGACGTGAACCACCCTGAGTGAAAGGCAGTTCTGATGATCGCTGTGCGTTTCTAAACGGTGCTGCATGAATTCTGGGTAGATTTACATTATGGAGAGCTGGGCTCAGACCAACATCAACATTGCATTTCTGATCCTCAGGTGCACGGCACTATCCACAAGAAGGCAGCCTCTGGAAGGGTCCAGATGATGGGAGAAACAGCATGAAAGGAAGGGTGTCTGCAACAGACACTCTGTAGTGCTGGGACCCCCCTGGTGGTCCAGCGGTTATGACTTGGACTTCCAGGGCAGGAGGTGTGGGTTCGATCCCTGGTCAGGGAACTAAGATCCCACACGTTTTGGGCCAAAAATACCAAAATATAAAGCAGAAGCAATACCATAACAAATTCAGTAAAGACTTAACAAACGATCCCTGTCCCATCACACAGCACTGAGCCCGGGCGCTCTAGAGCCTGTGTGCCCTGGAGGCCATGCTCTGCAACAAGCAAAGCCCACAGGCCATAACGAAGCGCCCATGAACCCCACCGAAGACTCGGAGAGGCAAGAAATAGGAAAAGAATCTCTGCAACTTTGACAATGAAAGATCTGGAGTCACAGTTAGCTTTGCAACTGTCCAAGGAATGGAGACAGTCTTGGGCTAAAGGCTGGCCAAGCTTCTATGGGAATGAAAACAGCAAGTTCTTAAAGGTAAGGCCAGGAGAGGACCCAGAGCTGCAGGGATGAAGGCTGGTGCAGGGCTAATCGGAAGCAGGCTGCACCCCTGCCATACAGAGCCCGGCCAGGGCGGATGGCTGGGCAAGTGCACGTGACAGGGCTGCTCGGATGTCCCCACTGCTCTCCTGGCTCTGCCTCTCCTCCTGGGACAATCAGCATGACCCTATGGCTCTCAGCATTTTCTGGTTTGAACAATAAACTGTCACCCTGCTCCTCAGAAAAGGCTGCAGATAAGTGAACATGTTTTTCTCTATTTGCACAGTTTCTAAGCAGGAACCTTCCCCCCGACCAATCCACTAAAGGCTCTCAGAGCAGGAAACACTACAAGGAGAATTAAATGAGGACGCACAAACCTGACGCTGCACATCAGACACATGAACTAACTACATGACTGGACACGCGAACACACGCGGCTGCTTTGGAAGTTCACAACTTTCAAAACTTTGCAGAAACTGAGGAAGGTTTGTACGTAGGGGAAGAACTCTCTACTAAACGGTCCTAGGACACCCACTACATACAGTACAAACAGATGTTTAATAAGTAGCTGTACAGTTTTTTAAACAGTCTAAGAATCTCCGGGTTAGCTGGTGAATGAGGTTGTAAGAAAACCACCTGATTTTTGTAAAAAGAGGTAAAAATCTGTACCTGCCCTTTCATTAAAAAAAAAAAAAAAATGCACACAGCATGAGAACTTCAGAGCAATACGTTACAACCTCCTGGAGGGGCTGTGAAGCACACACTGCCGGGCTCCACCTCCAGAGACTCTGACCTAGAAGGTCTCGGGCAGGGGGAGCCCAGGACTCTCTATTTCCAACAGGCTCTCAGCTGATGCTGACAGTGGGGTCAGGGACCAGGCTCTGAACAGCACTGTGTAAAATCCCGCACCACTGGAAACAGGGACTAATCGATGAAGCACTATTCAGATCACTATCAGATGTGCCCTATCCTTTCCTCCCTTAAGAACAGCACCCTCCCAGCCGCCCTTTTCATTTTTGTCTGCATGCTGCTCACAATTTGACGTAGATTTCAATATCCTGTAATTCATCAACTAATTTTCTCTTGGCTAAAACATTCCAGGTAATTAAAGTTCAGTAATAACTTATTCTTTCTGCTCCAGCACCTGCATTTCATTTGTTTATTTTCCCGGAGTCATAAATCTGAAGGGTTGTCAAAGTTCCATAATATTAGTACAATAATCAAAGTTAATTAGTCCCTCTCAGTAAACAACAACAAAGCCATGACAGAGAGGCACTGGCTACCCACTTTACAGATCACAGTGCGGCTGGAACAATCAAACCTGAGAACCGCCAGGGAGATGAGGGCAGTGTTCTTCAGTCATTTAAATGGAGACTCTGCGCTTGGCTCACAGTGATGTTTTAACTCCAAGCAAGGCCCAGTGGGTCCGGGCTCTGCACCTGGGACCCGCTGAAGGGCACTAGAGCAGACAGGTTCTCCCCAGCTGCTGAGCCTTACCACATGAATCCCAAACTCCAATTAAAAAGAAAAAAAGTGGGGGGGGGGNGTCACCCTGCTCCTCAGAAAAGGCTGCAGATAAGTGAACATGTTTTTCTCTATTTGCACAGTTTCTAAGCAGGAACCTTCCCCCCGACCAATCCACTAAAGGCTCTCAGAGCAGGAAACACTACAAGGAGAATTAAATGAGGACGCACAAACCTGACGCTGCACATCAGACACATGAACTAACTACATGACTGGACACGCGAACACACGCGGCTGCTTTGGAAGTTCACAACTTTCAAAACTTTGCAGAAACTGAGGAAGGTTTGTACGTAGGGGAAGAACTCTCTACTAAACGGTCCTAGGACACCCACTACATACAGTACAAACAGATGTTTAATAAGTAGCTGTACAGTTTTTTAAACAGTCTAAGAATCTCCGGGTTAGCTGGTGAATGAGGTTGTAAGAAAACCACCTGATTTTTGTAAAAAGAGGTAAAAATCTGTACCTGCCCTTTCATTAAAAAAAAAAAAAAATGCACACAGCATGAGAACTTCAGAGCAATACGTTACAACCTCCTGGAGGGGCTGTGAAGCGCACACTGCCGGGCTCCACCTC
The DNA here is from genome assembly GCA_006410735.1 of Raphicerus campestris. Classification (NCBI taxonomy): domain Eukaryota; kingdom Metazoa; phylum Chordata; class Mammalia; order Artiodactyla; family Bovidae; genus Raphicerus; species Raphicerus campestris. Next base: position 1,881,463 of record SJYW01044833.1, on the reverse strand, counting down.
CAGAGACTCTGACCTAGAAGGTCTCGGGCAGGGGGAGCCCAGGACTCTCTATTTCCAACAGGCTCTCAGCTGATGCTGACAGTGGGGTCAGGGACCAGGCTCTGAACAGCACTGTGTAAAATCCCGCACCACTGGAAACAGGGACTAATCGATGAAGCACTATTCAGATCACTATCAGATGTGCCCTATCCTTTCCTCCCTTAAGAACAGCACCCTCCCAGCCGCCCTTTTCATTTTTGTCTGCATGCTGCTCACAATTTGACGTAGATTTCAATATCCTGTAATTCATCAACTAATTTTCTCTTGGCTAAAACATTCCAGGTAATTAAAGTTCAGTAATAACTTATTCTTTCTGCTCCAGCACCTGCATTTCATTTGTTTATTTTCCCGGAGTCATAAATCTGAAGGGTTGTCAAAGTTCCATAATATTAGTACAATAATCAAAGTTAATTAGTCCCTCTCAGTAAACAACAACAAAGCCATGACAGAGAGGCACTGGCTACCCACTTTACAGATCACAGTGCGGCTGGAACAATCAAACCTGAGAACCGCCAGGGAGATGAGGGCAGTGTTCTTCAGTCATTTAAATGGAGACTCTGCGCTTGGCTCACAGTGATGTTTTAACTCCAAGCAAGGCCCAGTGGGTCCGGGCTCTGCACCTGGGACCCGCTGAAGGGCACTAGAGCAGACAGGTTCTCCCCAGCGGCTGAGCCTTACCACATGAATCCCAAACTCCAATTAAAAAGAAAAAAAGGGGGGGGGGGGGTGCACAGGATGCAAAGAAATGAGAGGGGCCAGCCTCTCAGCCAACTTTCAGTAACCTGGTGTCATCAATAACTTTGGATTTATTACTTACAGAACTTGAAAGATGTGAGTGCTCGGTAGGGTTTGATGAGAAGGCTGGTGGGAAAAAGACAGGAAAGATTCTGCCTTCGATCTTTGGGAGAACTGTATAATTACAAGATGCGTAGAAACACGATGGGCTGCCTTTGCAGCAAGAAGCCTGTCCACCCCTGGAAGCATTTAAGCCAAATGCAGGTGAGCTCTGTTCAGAGAAGCTGTGTAAGTGGTCTCCACGGTGGGAGGAGGGGGGACATGGCGACTGAGACAGCTGACATCACCCTAAGAACGCAAGGCTGCCTGCACTCAGAGGCCATCTCTGGGCGAGTCCCCACGTCTTGTCCTTTGCACCCACTGCCCAGTTTCTAAGATCCTATTCCCCTGAGGCCAGGAGCCCTTACTTGTTACCCACCGCTATGTAACACGTTTCTAGAGGTTTAAGGCAGTTAACATTTGCTGTCTCACCGAGATTCTCTAGGTCGGGAAGAGATGGTTCTGACTCGAGATCTCTGGTGCGGTTGCCATCGACCTGTCAGCCACAGTGGTCTGCAGGCTTGATGGGGGCAGAGGAGTCCAAGAGGGCTCCCTCAGGAGGCCTGTCACATGGGGGCTCAGTTCCTCATCCCAGGGGCTCTCCACAGGGATGCCCGAGCACCCCCACAGCACAGCAGCTGGCTTCCCCCACACTGAGCGGTCCAGGACGCCAGGCAGGAGGAAGCCACCAGCTTTTTATGATCCTTTCTGTGAGTCACGCTCCATCATTTCTGCCATACTGTATCCCTGAACAGTGAATCGCTATGTCCAGCCCACACTGCAGGGGAGGAGAATTAGGATCCATATCTGAAGGGAAGGGGCATCCAAGAATGCATAGGGACCTCCCTGGTGGCCCAGTGGTTAAGATCCACCTGCCAATGCAAGGGACGCGGGTTCAATCCCTCGTCCAGGAAGATCCGACAAGCCGCAGAGCAACCAAGCCTGTGAGCCACAGCTACTGAGCCCACGCGCCCGAGAGCTGGTGTTCCACAGCGAGAGAAGCCACCATGATGAGAAGCCTGTGCTTGACGCAGCTAGTGGCGGCCTGCACGCAGCAACAGAGACCCCGCGCAGCCCACGCACCCAAGAGCTGGCGTTCCACAGCGAGAGAAGCCACCACGACGAGGAGCCCATGCTCGACGCAGCTGGAGGCGGCCTGCACGCAACAACAGAGACCCCACGCAGCCGAAAATAAAATGAAAATAAATATTAAAGTAACACTGAAAAAAAAGGAAGGAATGTGTGGACAGATTTTAAAGCTACTGCGGCCACTTCGTTCTAAAGTGTTCAAAATCCAGGCACATCTGCGTCCCCAGTTGACTAAGGGGCAGGGGCTTGGTCCCAGCTGAGCTCCCCAGGAATGCAGCGCTGGTCCTGCCAGCCACGCACACGGGCACCAACCCTGGCCTCTGCCAGCACCAGCCAGCGCCACACCAGGGTGTGGGCGCCAGCGACACAGCCAGTCACTTCCCCATTTCCCTCCTGCCCCCCGGAGAAGCACAGAGCCCTGGCCTCGCCTCAGCTCATCTCAGTGTGACCTGACATTCTGACGGGAAGAAGGAAGGAGGCCTGGCTCCTTCCGAGGGCTCTAATCAACATTTTTTTTTTTTTTAAGGTATAAGAGGAAACACATCTTCCAACAAGATTTCTGAGAGTATGCCTACTTTAGGGATCTGTATTGAGCAAGCCAGCCTCTCCAGAAACTACCTTCTTTTCTTTTCTGAGTCTTTACTATGTGCTGGGTTCTGTGCAAGAGTGTGCATAATGAACCATTACCAGGACCATTCCCCTACCAGGTAAATAAACCAAGGGCATAACCGAATGTGCCCAGGGAGACGCGGCAAACTCACGCCCGAATCAGGACTGGTTCCCAGGTCTGGATGACTCCAGAGCTGGGGCTCCCTCTACTCTGGGCTGCCTCCCTGTAAATTAAAGCTCAGTCGACTTTAAATGCATGCTTACAATAAACCTTAACCTTTGGTAGCGTGAGCCACCCCACCCTGAGACGCTGCCTCACATACAGCTGAATCTCTGGCCGTGCATGGAAGGAAGGTTTTACTGGCTCAAGGACAGTGTCTCCTGTTTCATCTAATGACGGCTATGTCTGGACTCTCCATAGATGCCCCATAATAAACATGAAACGCAGTCTCACACGTTCTTTTCTCCTCTTAAATGATGGAGACTAAAGCCTAGTGGCCAGAAACAAGCCTTGTCAACCACTGGCTAAACATCATCTGAAGAGGAAATCCGTCTCTCCCCACTATATCGAAATTGTTTAACAAGAACTCGGGGGGCCCGTATTGATGAAAGAACGCATCTGCACTGAGCTTCACGTGGCTGGGAGTGGTAGTTTGGAGCTCTCCGTCTATGGCTTGACTTTGCACTCTTTAAAACTCAGCAGTAAATCATAGCCCTTGTTAGGCAAAGGTTACAATGGATGTAACGTCTGAAATATTCAGTTCAAGACTGAGTGAAAAAACCAATACATGCAAACGAAGACAAGGAGATGGTGATCAAAGACAGTGAGTAACAGGCAAGACTAATAAGTCAATGCAAAATTTTCAGAATGAGAAATGAAACGGAAAAACTTAGGAGGAGAAGAAGAACCAATCACAAGTTTTAGGCATTCTGGAGACAGAGGAAACTCAGAATATTTTAGCAACCGATTATGTCTATGAGAGGGATGAATAATTTATTATCTGATAAAGAATCTTTCCTGAGCCTGTGACAGGGAAGGGCAAAGAGGCAGCTGAAGATCAACAGTAAATACACTGTGTACCACTTGAAACGCAAGTCTGAGAAGAGCTTCCTTGGGGAGGGGAGGCTCAGCAACTGGGTTTCAAAACGCCACCAGTAAGGCTCTCTTTGCTGGAGAACCACAGGGCCCCTTACATCATGGACAGAGAAATCAAGCCACGAAACAGGCCCGTCCTCCGCCACAACACGCACCAGCCATTCTGGACTGGGTAATGAAATGGGCTTTGGGGTTGGGAGACACGGTGTCACACCTTGGGTCTACCATGTAGCTCCCAGCTGTGTGAGCTTGAGCAAAGTCCTCCCCCTTCTTCCAGCCTCTAAAGCCTCATCTGCAGGATGGGTTTCACACATACACAAATATTTCACTGCTAAGTGCCAATAAGCAGAGCACCGAGGACAGAGACAGCTATGACTACCCAATTCCACCTGCAGGTGATGATAAGGAGATGACATTTTGTAAACAAAAATGTCCCAAGGTAGAACCTTTCTGCCTGTGTGTGTGTGTGTGTGTGTGCTAAAGTCAGCCGCAACTGAACGACTAGGCACACACTGATTAAAGCAAGTGGTTTATATAGTTCTTGCTGCTGTAGACTTGTTCACACCGTTCTTAAATTTATTGAAAATTCAATACTATACATAAAAACAATTTTTAAAGCAAAGAAATGAGGAACAAATCTAGTGGCTGATGTCGGATGAACTTTTCCCAACAGTCCATAACTATTAAAAAGATTAAGAGTTTTTATATTTCTGTTTAGCTAGAGATCACTCACAACAACAGGGAAGAGACTTCCACTCTGTGCTGCGTTGAGTAATGATCAGTTTTTCCAAGCCAAGTTGCCTGACTAGACAGACATCAAGCTTGCAGGTTACCCATCCCACCTGCCTCCCCTCAACATACACACAAGAAAGAAGGCCTTCTGTCTGTAAAGGCAAATTGTCAGATTTAAGCTTCTTCTGTCACAGGAGAGTGCGGAAAATGCCCACAAACACTAATGCACACAGGATCATGAAGTTACTGAGTGGTTGAGAGAGAGTCTCGAAGTAGCTAGATTTCTCCAGTGGCTCTTAAAAGTTCGAGCAATGTTTTAGGTGGCATCGTGCCCCCCTCACTCTTTACTCCCGCATCATGAAAACAGGTTGTCAGCATCCATTAAGAGCACAGCAAACCGTCTAACACGCAGGCTGGCACCAGGCATTCTGTATCTGACAATGATAGTGAAATCGCTATTTTCCGATGCTTATCAATGAGGCTGCAGTATGACATAACACTGCCAGCTTTCCACCCGACTTCACTCCAACTAGATAAACAGTCCAAGTATCAACTCTATTGACAACCAGAATAATTACGACACTTCAGTGCCCCCAGCATCCAACTGCATGGCAACACCCAGCCGAGCACGCATACTCTCCCCGACACGTGCACATTCCATTACCTCCGACTAATAAATCTCTTCTCTGAGCCCTCGTCTCCCTGCTTTCTCAATAACTGTTCTAATATAAACCACTGTGTGCTGTTCCTGATGACTGATCCCTTAACAATCTTCCCTAAATATATGCAAAGTGTGTTTCTCTGTAAATACAAAAGAAAAAGCAATCACATCAATAATTAAGATGGTTTTTCAAATGACAGTTGAATGCTAATATGAGCTCCACTGGAAAATACTCATCAACAAACTAAATACACATCTATTAAAACGTAGGAGTCCAGACATATAAAGACAGAAAAAATTCATTGCAACTCCACTGGAGTCATGCTGATAAACACACTCCCTACAGCTCCTCTTTCGGCCACTTGGAGAGGCTAAGAAAAGTAAACATTCCCTCGTACTTTCATGTATGAATAAGAAATTATTTTATTATTATTACTAGCAGCAGCAGCTAACTAACATTTAACTGAGTACTTAAGCCCAGCAATCCCACTTCAGGGCATATATCCAGAGAAAACAGTAACTCGAAAAGCTACATGCACCCCAGTGTTCAATGCAGCACTATTTACATCAGCCAAGACATGGAAGAAACCTACATGTCCATCAACAGAGGACTGGATAAAGACGATGTGGTACTTAAACGCAACAGAATATGGAGAGAGCAGCATGGAAACACTACCACATGCAGAACAGATAGCCAGTCTGCTGTACGACTCAGGGAGCTCAAACCAGGGCTCTGCGACAACCTAG
>SJYW01044833.1:1857641-1873879 GCA_006410735.1 Raphicerus campestris | reverse complement strand
TGTGTGTGTGTGTGTGTGTGTGCTAAAGTCAGCCGCAACTGAACGACTAGGCACACACTGATTAAAGCAAGTGGTTTATATAGTTCTTGCTGCTGTAGACTTGTTCACACCGTTCTTAAATTTATTGAAAATTCAATACTATACATAAAAACAATTTTTAAAGCAAAGAAATGAGGAACAAATCTAGTGGCTGATGTCGGATGAACTTTTCCCAACAGTCCATAACTATTAAAAAGATTAAGAGTTTTTATATTTCTGTTTAGCTAGAGATCACTCACAACAACAGGGAAGAGACTTCCACTCTGTGCTGCGTTGAGTAATGATCAGTTTTTCCAAGCCAAGTTGCCTGACTAGACAGACATCAAGCTTGCAGGTTACCCATCCCACCTGCCTCCCCTCAACATACACACAAGAAAGAAGGCCTTCTGTCTGTAAAGGCAAATTGTCAGATTTAAGCTTCTTCTGTCACAGGAGAGTGCGGAAAATGCCCACAAACACTAATGCACACAGGATCATGAAGTTACTGAGTGGTTGAGAGAGAGTCTCGAAGTAGCTAGATTTCTCCAGTGGCTCTTAAAAGTTCGAGCAATGTTTTAGGTGGCATCGTGCCCCCCTCACTCTTTACTCCCGCATCATGAAAACAGGTTGTCAGCATCCATTAAGAGCACAGCAAACCGTCTAACACGCAGGCTGGCACCAGGCATTCTGTATCTGACAATGATAGTGAAATCGCTATTTTCCGATGCTTATCAATGAGGCTGCAGTATGACATAACACTGCCAGCTTTCCACCCGACTTCACTCCAACTAGATAAACAGTCCAAGTATCAACTCTATTGACAACCAGAATAATTACGACACTTCAGTGCCCCCAGCATCCAACTGCATGGCAACACCCAGCCGAGCACGCATACTCTCCCCGACACGTGCACATTCCATTACCTCCGACTAATAAATCTCTTCTCTGAGCCCTCGTCTCCCTGCTTTCTCAATAACTGTTCTAATATAAACCACTGTGTGCTGTTCCTGATGACTGATCCCTTAACAATCTTCCCTAAATATATGCAAAGTGTGTTTCTCTGTAAATACAAAAGAAAAAGCAATCACATCAATAATTAAGATGGTTTTTCAAATGACAGTTGAATGCTAATATGAGCTCCACTGGAAAATACTCATCAACAAACTAAATACACATCTATTAAAACGTAGGAGTCCAGACATATAAAGACAGAAAAAATTCATTGCAACTCCACTGGAGTCATGCTGATAAACACACTCCCTACAGCTCCTCTTTCGGCCACTTGGAGAGGCTAAGAAAAGTAAACATTCCCTCGTACTTTCATGTATGAATAAGAAATTATTTTATTATTATTACTAGCAGCAGCAGCTAACTAACATTTAACTGAGTACTTAAGCCCAGCAATCCCACTTCAGGGCATATATCCAGAGAAAACAGTAACTCGAAAAGCTACATGCACCCCAGTGTTCAATGCAGCACTATTTACATCAGCCAAGACACGGAAGAAACCTACATGTCCATCAACAGAGGACTGGATAAAGATGATGTGGTACTTAAACTCAACGGAATATGGAGAGAGCAGCATGGAAACACTACCACATGCAGAACAGATAGCCAGTCTGCTGTACGACTCAGGGAGCTCAAACCAGGGCTCTGCGACAACCTAGCGGGGGAGGGGCGGGGCGGGAGTGGGGTGGGACGGGACATACGTTCACCCACGGTTGATTCATGCTGACGTATGGCAGAAACCAACTCAATGTTGGAAAGCAGTTATCCTTCAATTAAAAATAAATAAGTCTAAAAAAAGAAGCATGGTCCACTGCGGCAGAGCTGAGAGCCAACTCTGGACGGAAACGTGAGGGACTGAACTTTACGAGAGCATCACTTGGAGAACCAAAACAAATAAATGACAGCATGAGCACATGACGGAGGGCCACACAACAGGTGAGAGCAACGAGGCTGCTCTATGCCCTGAGAACAAAAGGCTTCCTCCAGCGTCAAGTGGGAAAGAAACAAACCAAAGTGCGTAACAGCATGCAGGTGTGCTGGCTAGTACACACAACCTTTTCTGGAAGAACACACAGGAATTAGTTAATGATATTTACCCCCAAGAGAAGAACACAAGGGACTTTCACTTTTCATCGTATACACTTTATGAAGATTCAAACCATATGCACATATGACCATTCATTCTCTATATGTCTCTAAAGCTTATACCACTTAGTAGAGGTTAATACATTTTTCTAACTCTGGAGTTAGAAAGATGCTAAGATAACTGGGGGGAAAAAGGGCCCTGTTTTTTAATTTAACTCAAAATAATGAATCCAGTGAGATCAAGACAAGGGTTCATTTGAAATATACTAAGTTTGAAATCCTGCTTGAAAAAGCAGAAATAAATCTCCCTTTTCTTGACTTTCATAACTTCTCAGCCCAGAAGGCCGGACGTTCTCTTTTAACAGACCATGGTCTATTTCTTTGGATGGCAAGAAATCTTCCACGGGGTTCAGAGGATGAAGACAGTCTTGGCAAGGACTATCCAGCCCCCTCCACACCTGGCTCCAGCCACCTGTCTGCCCCACCCCAGAGCCACCACACAGACCACCCCCTCAGCCCAGTATGACCCTTCTCCCCAGTTTCTCTTGATCCTTCCTGAGATCTCAGCTCAGCCACCTCTTTCTCAGGGACTGCAAATGCTCCCTGCCTCTCTGGCATTGTTCACCAATTGGAATACCACTTTGCCTCATTTCATGTTTACACTGATGTTTATCTATCTTTGGCTTGATCTGTCTTCCACACTCAGCTGAAAGCTCTAGAGAGACAGTGGCAACACCTATTTTTCTTTAACGCTAGACACCCAGTACCTACGACAGTGGGGCACTTCACAGGCTCGTGAATGAATGAGGTCTGTATGTCACTTCAAAGCTCAGTGATCATGTTAAAAAAGGAAAAAAAATAATCACTCAACAGTTATGTCACTCTGGCTCAAACCCTCTCATGTCACAGTGACTGAGCCCCTCTCTGCAACCTCCTCACCCTCCACTGGGCTCCAGGCACACAAGCGTCCCCACTGAGCCTATAATCCCCCAGGCACATTTCCACCCCCTTTGCACGTGCATGCAAAGTATTTCCCCTGACATTTGCACAGCTTACTTCGCTATTTCATCAGGGCCTGGATCAAATGTCACAGCTTTAGAGGGGTCTCTGCTGACCACCCAAGCTGAAAGAGTCCACGCTGTCCACTCCTGACCCCTCACTCTGCTTCACTGGCCTCCACCGCATTTATAACAACCTGACATCACGTTAAAATTTAATTATCCCTTTATGGTCTGTTTCTCCTACCCAGAAGCTGATGAGGGCAGGTATTTTGCTTTATTTGATGCTATATCCTTAACCCCAAGAGCCCTGGCTACCCTCAATACATGTTTGTGCACACAGGCATATCAACACCCACATGTGCACAGCGGAAAGCTAAGAGGAAAAACTGAGATGGGCTAAAGTCTGCTCCTCATCATTCTAAAAACCACATACAACCTCGTAGTCACACTCAAGGGCGTCAACCACATTCTGTTTTTTTCAATAAATGAGCTGAATGAGTAAACATTCTCTAACCTCTGACTAATAAAGCAGATGACACCGACAGAGAACTGTAAACAAACTATGAATGGCTTGCCGGTCCTTCCATTCATAAACAAACAAAGAGAGTATGAATTTAACAACAAAGAAAACAGGATGCCAAGAGCAATAAACTTTATGAACTGTACTAAAACCTTCAAGTGTTGATCCCGGCATGTGTATTCGACAATTAAAAAGAAAAATGTGAGCGCTCACTTACCCATTCTCCTAGAATGCGGGAAACGGCTTCATTGGCTCGCGCCATGTTCCTGCAGGCCAGGATCACATGTGCGCCATGGAGGGCGAAAGATTTGGCAGTTTCAAACCCTGTGGGTTAAAGGAAAGTCCACATTAGAAAACACAAATGCAAAAGCACCAAGCCATGAGGCTGAATGGCCTTTGCTGGGCACCTTACGTGTTACTCTAGTGGTTCTCAGCCAGACAGGATGTGGCCCCTAGAAGAAATCTGCAAATGTCTTGAGACATGTTCAGCAGTCAACAAATGTCTACTGACTTTACTGTGGGGCAGGAAGCGGGGTGTACTACTGGTGCCTAGCCTGTAAAGGCCAGGCATGCTACAGAATATCCAATACGGCCCAGGAAGCCCCACAGCAAAGAATCATCAGGCTCAAATGTCTACAGTGTTGAGGCTGAAAAAACCTGCCCCAGGAACAGAGCGGTTTCAAAGGTGAAGGCCAAGCCTTAGCAGCGCTTGCAGCACGGCCAGTCTTCGAACCACTGCTTGACAACACCCAGATCCTGCGTTCAATACAAAGAGCAAGGATATACAACAGAGACGTGGCCACTGTGCTCAGGAGCCCAGTCTAACCAGAGAGAACAAACCCGGAAAGTAAACACACATCTGCTAGCAAGTTCTGACAGTGCGCTCTGGGCTACTTTAAATGTTTCCAGCACCTCTGCTTCCAGCAACGGCAACTCGGTTTCCTGGACCCACACACTCGCTGAGAACAATTAGAAAGCTGAACAAAACAGTACACGCGCTCACACAGACACACGCACACACACCCACTTTGAGGGCATCAGAGGAATGGTATGATTGAGAATCTGGGGGGCTAACATCTGGAGAAGCTGAAAGGCCGAGAGAGGCGAGCCAGCATCTGGTGCTTCTATACCCAGTGAAAATACTCTTCAAAAGTAAACGGAAACAAGATTTTTAAACAAACAAAAGCTGAGAGAATACGTCCTCGGCATGTCTACAATAGAGGAAATACTGAACGATGCTCTTCAGATGGGAGGGAGAGGACCCTCGATACAAATCAGGATTGTGGAAAATGACAGAGTAACATAAAGGGTAAACAGATGAAAAACTCTAAATGATAATAGTAATAGTTCATAATTTAACATACCTAGTGAGCATTACTATATTGACAATAATGACACATAACCCAGGAGGTCAGCACTTGAGATTCAAGCATTCTAAGACCCCTGCACTGCCCAGAAAGTGCTCATCTATATAAGAACCTCAGTAAGTCAGAAATACAGGATGTTATCTCTACAACTACCACTGAAATAACAGTAAAATAATACAAACTTAACCAGTTAAGAGAAGGGCAAGAAGAATAATTTTTAAAAAGAAAAAAACAAGAAAGAGGAGAAAAATGGAATATAAAAACATTACATAGAAAGCCAATAATAAAGTAATACATTTAACCGCAAATATATGTAACCCCAGTAAAGTGAACCAAAAACTGCAATCATAACACAAAGACCATCAGACTGAATAAAACATATATATATATACACACAACGTGCTCCTTATAAAAGTGCATATGTTTTGTTTTATATCCTTAAATATAAGGATAAAATATTAAAAGAATGGAAAAAGACACACCATGTAAAGATGCACCAAAAGAAGTATAAGAGAAAAACCTGAATACTTCATAATTTTAAGTTCTAATCTATGAGGAATATGTGACAATTCTAAATTTATATACATACACACATATGTCAAAAGTTGACAGAATTAAGGAGAAATACACAAATTCATAATCAGAGTGAAATATTTTAACATATCAGTAACATAAAAATAAGTCAAAAAGCAGGAACTAATAGAAGACTTCTGACTTTAACTGATAAACCAGAAAATATTAAATCACTGATAAACAGTGAAAATATTAAACACTAAACACAACAGCAAAACGTATACTCAAGTACTTCAAGGATATTTACCAAAACTGAACATGTGCAGGGCAACAGTCTCAAATTTCCAACAAACATTAAAACTGTAAAAGATGCCCTTTAACAATAGTAGAATAAAATTAGAAATCAATAAAAGATCCTAGAAAATTCCCAACTGGAAACTAAGCAACACATTTCTAAACAAAAAATTATGACTCAAAAATTTACAATGAAAATCAGAAAACAATGATTATAAAACTCCTACATATCAAAACTTATGGAACACAGCTAAAGCCTTGGAAAAAGGACAATCTATAACCATAAATACATATTGGAAGAAAATATGAGTTCTATTAAGCATCTATTAAGTTAGAAGAAATTTTAAAGCAGCTGATTACCTGAAGAAAGCAAAAGGAAGGTAATAAAAATAAAACAAACATAAAATACAGAGGAACAAAGACTCCGAAAGTCATTGCCTTGGGGGAAAAAAAACGAATAAAGCTGACAAAGGGCCAGAGAGACAGACAGACAGACAGAGGCAGCACACACCAGTGTAGACACCTGAGTGAACAAGTGAGCACACAAATGGCAGACGTCAAGGGTGAACAAAAGGACCGCAGTCGGAGTCTACAAACCCNAAATTAGCTAGAGACTCCCTGGTGGTCCACTGGCTAAGGATCCATGCTCCCAAGGCAGGGGGCCTGGGGTCAGTCCTGATCAAGGAACTAGATCCCATGCGCCGCTACTAAGACCCAGCATAGTCAAGTAAATAAGTAAATATTTAAAACAAAGAAAAAAAGAAATTAGCGACAAGATCTACCACTCCATTTGTGTAAGTACTGGCTTAAGAATACACTTGACCTCCATTTATGCCAAGCTCTATAGCCCAAAATATAGTCATTTACCATTATATCAGTCCTGAGTGTTCACTGGAAGGACTGATGTTGAAGCTGAATCTCCTGATGCAAAGAGCTGACTCACTGAAAAGCCCCCGATGCTGGGAAAGACTGAGGGCAGGAGGGGAAGGGGACAAGAGAGGATGAGATGGCTGGATGGCTTCACTGACTCAATGGACATGAGTTTGGGTAGACTCCAGGAGTTGGTGATGGGTAGGGAAGCCTGGCGTGCTGCGGTTCATGGGGTCGAAAAGATTTGGACACGACTGAGCTACTGAACTGACCTAAAGGACAACCTCCTATACCTGAATCTGAGGTCAAAATACACAAAAAAATTTTTCAAATCTGAGATATCATACATCTCAATCTGCTTGCCTCCTCTATGGTGCATATACTAAAAGGTGCTCAAACCTGTATCTTTGAAGCAAGAAACAACCTGAAATTCACTTATTTGGATCCATGACACCAATTTTACCCCCTGTCACCACTGAGCAAAAGGTGCCCAGATCACGAGGGAAAGCGAGAGAGGTGAAACGGCAGGGAGTACGGCCCGCCGCTTCAGAGNACAACCTGAAATTCACTTATTTGGATCCATGACACCAATTTTACCCCCTGTCACCACTGAGTAAAAGGTGCCCAGATCACGAGGGAAAGCGAGAGAGGTGAAACGGCAGGGAGTACGGCCCGCCGCTTCAGAGCTGCACGGGGCCGGGCGTGGGACGGTCTACCTGACCGATGTGCCGTGCCCCTCAGGTCAGTAACATGCCGGCGGCCACAGGGAGGCAAGCAGCCAAGACTGCGCTTGCAATCGCAGGGCCTTTCACGCCCAGATCTTGCTGGAAAGGATGGACTCTGTGTCCCTATGAAGTCTCCAGGTCAGAGCAATCCAAAGAAATATTTCACATCACTTTTTCACCCAAGAGTATAAAAGAAGTTGGCTTCCCTGGTGGCTCAGCAGTAAAGAATCTGCATGCCAATGCAGGAGACACAAGTTCAATCCCTGGGTCAGGAAGATCCCTTGGAGAAAGAAATGGCAGCCCACTCCAGTAGCTTTATTTGGGATATCCCGTGGATGGAGGAGACTGGTGGGTTACAGCTCATGGGGTCACAGTCAGATACAACTTAGTGATTAAACAACATAAAAAAAAATTTACATGGGGAGTGGGGGAAGATAGTGGAGGCAACACCTCATCACTCATTAGCAAAATTAATTAATTGATGTATTTATTTATTTATTTGGCTATGCCATAGTTTAGATGTAGCATAGNACATTAAAAAAAATTTACATGGGGAATGGGGGAAGATAGTGGAGGCAATGCCTCATCACTCATTAGCAAAATTAATTAATTGATGTATTTATTTATTTATTTGGCTATGCCATGGTTTAGATGTAGCATAGGAACTCTGTGGCTAACACTGCAAGCTCCCAGTGAATGGGGCTTGGGTTCAATCCCTGGTCAGGGAACTAGACCCCAAGAGTTCACATGCCACAGCAAACTTATTTTTTTTTAATGGCTTGAGGAAGCATCAACACAATGCAGGGCCAAGCAGTCCTAGGGCTTTATTTATCTAGTTTACCAGGATAATTGCAAATTCCTTAGAATCAGTGCCTTTTCCATCTCTGTGTCTGGTTCAATAAATACCTGCCAAAGAGACAAATGTCCTTACAGGTTGACTAACAGGCTACAATTCTGGACTGTTTGAAAACAACCCAAGTTGTGAAAACATGGATGGCCCTCAAACTTCCTTTCAGACCACAAATAAATACTGAAATCCTGCAAAAATACCAATCATGGCAGTTTTGAATGACACTATTTAGAAATTGGGGGGTGAGATGGGGGGTACAGGATTAGCGGGGGGAGAAGCATGCCCTTATTCTATCAAAATTTATTTTCCCAAACATGCCATCTCAATGTGACAAAATAAACAATGGCAGATGACTTTTTATTACCAAAAACAGCACATCTGATGCTGAGGCAGCAACAGGCTGTGGATACCAGTCTGCACTGGCTCTTCGTCAGATGACTCCTGACTGTAGTCATGGTTGGAGGTCTGTCCCTGCGCCGTGTGAAATCGCACGCTTCCATCTATCTTCGTTTATCTAAGCCGTGCGTCACACATCGCAAGTCCACTTTTAAAAGCAGCAGTGGACAATTCCAGCTTCTTATCCTGTGCAACTGCCTTGGGAGCAAAAACAAAGCAGGGATATTTCAAAAGACAATGCTTTAACAGGAAGGACAATAACACTTTTATAGCAAACCATATCTCTTGCGTGTGGAGTTTTATAAAATAAAATAAAAAGGTTTAATAATGCTACCTACTGCTCAAGCCCAGGAAAAGCCCATGAGAATAGCATCCCTCACTCCGGTTAATACCAAAGCTGATGACCAATTTAATTAGCTAAATGCAGTAGTGCTAAGCCAATTCTGCACAGCGCCAAAGTTTGTGCAAAATAATGAAGGCAATGGTTTACTAAATTTAATAACCTGATTCATCTTATAAAAAATTAACTTTATGACAATGTTTAAATTGAACCAGCTTAACTGCGTGGAGGTGGCAAGAGTGTGTCCAGAGGAATATTTAAAGCTAATAATATCAATAAACTAACAGAAGACATTTTAAAGTAACGGGCAGCATTGGTTTTCTAGCACTTGTTATGTCTGATCCAATTGGGAAAATCAAGTCGCCATGGGGGTTTCATATTCCCCTGACCTAGGTTTCAAGCTTTGCATATGAACATTAGAGGGAAAACATACTTCAAAGATATGAAATGCCTGCTTATCTTACACGAGGTTTCCTTGTCTAGAATCAAGGTTAGAAACTGGTGACCGTGAAGTAAATCAAGCCCATGGACTAGCTTCCTCTGGCCCACATTTTGCCTCCCTTCATCCTTGTTTCTCTGTCCTACCCTCTCTTCCATCCTTCTATGCTCCCTTCCTTCCTAATATAAATCACTTGCAGGCATTAAAAAATCAGAGAGATTATATATCAAGATATTGAAAGGCAGATGTCCAGGTTCTCTGTAAAAGCTTACAATCAAACCACACTGGGCCCCTGATTCCACTGGTGATGAGCAGGCCCAGGAGCCACGGTGGGCTAGACACGGGGTTCAGGCTCCCCTGTTGCCCACAGTCAACCCAGAAGGCTGGTATCACCCACCAGACCACAGTAGACATCAGATGCTCAGATGCACATGGTATGGGGAAGAGCCCTGCTGGAGACAGGGGCTCAAGCCTGACCACGAAACTGCCTCAGTCAGAATCTTCACGCATGATCTGCTGAATCTCAAAGGCGGCTTCACCCTGAGCTGCTTGAGATGCTGTTGAAGGTCCGTCCAACCCCACTCCATCAAGCGCGAGAAGGATGCCGGCGACGCCTTCAGACCAGCAGCAGCGCTCGGCTTTGCACAGGCAGATGCAACGGCACCAACGCAGGGGTTTGGGTCTGTGGTGCCAGTTCGTTTACCCAGCTGCCCTGCCATCCCCTAGAGTCCCTGAGTGGTCACAGGAATGCTGGACCCAAAACTACACTGGGACCAAGGGGCATAAAAAGGAGCCCATCAAGCCAAAAAAAAAAAAAGAGAGAGAGAGAGAGACTGAGTGCATGGCAAAACAAGATCAAAGACTGGTGAGAATTTAGGAGTAGAGTTGCGCTATGAATTACTATTGATGCTGCTGCTATGAGTGTCTAATCCATTGAAGATATCTCTGGGGACTCCATGATGGTCCAGTGCCTAAGACTCTGCTCCCAATGCAGGGGGCCTTAGTTCAATTTCTGGTCAGGGAGCTAGATCCCACATTCCTCAACTAAAGATCTGATACGGCCAAATAAATGAATTAAAAAAAAAAAAAAACACCTCTGGTTGTCATGCAAAAGATGGGCTACTTAAGGATACTGAAGCCTTGTAACCAGTCAGAAGGGATGAGGTACCTTCTATGCTAGACAGCCAAGGGGAAAATTAGAAAACTATCAGGAAGCAAAAAATGTACAAAGCCTGAATCTAAGTCTGAGGCAGGATCCAGGGTTGGCAAACGGAACTTACTCCTTGGAAGAAAAGTTATGATCACCCTAGATAGCATATTCAAAAGCAGAGACATTACTTTGCCGACTAAGGTCCCTCTAGTCAAGGCTATGGTTTTTCCTGTGGTCATGTATGGATGTGAGAGTTGGACTGTGAAGAAGGCTGAGCACAGAACTGATGCTTTTGAACTGTGGTGTTGGAGAAGACTCTTGAGAGTCCCTTGGACTGCAAGGAGATCCAGCCAGTCCACTCTGAAGGCGATCAGCCCTGGGATTTCTCTGGAAGGAATGATGCTAAAGCTGAAACTCTAGTACTTTGGCCACCTCATGCGAAGAGTTGACTCACTGGAGAAGACTCTGATGCTGGGAGGGATTGGGGGCAGGAGGAGAAGGGGACAACAGAGGATGAGATGGCTGGATGGCATCACGGACTCGATGGACGTGAGTTTGAGTGAACTCCGGGAGTTGGTGATGGACAGGGAGGCCTGGCGTGCCGCAATTCATGGGGTCGCAAAGAGTCAGACACGACTGAGTGACTGAACTGAACTGATACCCAGACAGGGAACATGGGGAGCAGGGGGTGGGGGGGTTGTGGCTGGGAGGACAGAGCAGGGGCCACAGCCAGGAAGGCTCGCCAGCAGTATGGGGAGACAGAGAGGGAGCGCAAATGCCCCCAGGAGAGCCCCAGGCTGGGAAGCCAGGCCCAGACAGCGACAGAGCTCCCGCTCATGCCGGGCCACAGACAAGGCCCTTTTTTCCTCCAGGGCTATGAGGCTTCCTTCTGGTTTGAGTTTTTAAATTTTCTCCATATTGTGGATTTACTTGGGCAGTGTCCCCATTTACTGTAAATTATGGTTTTAATTATCATTTTTATTAAGATGCCCAAAGGAGCTTGGGGCTTACACCACCAGTAATTTCTAATGGGTTATTATTATTAATTTATAATTGTGAAGCGCTGGAGACAAATGTTACTTGTAACGGTACACAATTAAAAGGCCACAGAGATGGTGACTCCTCTCCTCTACACCGTCCCCCACCCTCCTATCCTAGAACATACCAGGACACTGATGTGGAGGAACCAATCAACAAGTCACAGAACCTTCCAGCACAAGCCAGCTCCCTCCCTGGAGAGTGACCGTCACGTACAGAGCAAAACAATGAGCCTCATGTCTTTCATCCTGACTTGGATTTGGGGACAGTTCAAATCTGGGGACAATGCTCACGTTAAGAAACCACTAGCTTTAAGGATGTGGGTTTCGCCTACATTCTCCTAAATGCACAAGGACCGTTCTGTCCTCACCAATCTGACGACTGTAAATGAAGCTTTGATGGTACGACACTGACCGTGATGCTGAACTCTAGCGCTCCCAGGCCACTTCCCATCAAGTTCAATACACAGTCACTGCAGCTCTGAGATCAGCACCACAGATGCAGTGAGCAGACAGCCCTGAGAGTTTAGAACTCATGCTCGCTGAACACTAAGCACACGCTCCAACTCTTAAGACATTATGAAACTACAGCGATCTCTCCGGAAGCAGTCAAGTCACAACAAGCTAATACAAGGATCACTGGTGACTCTTCCACACTCCTCACAGGCGGTCCTAAATATAAATATTCACCAAAGAACAATACCAATTCAACCAGCGAGAACAGAGAAGCAGGAAATGGCTGGTTCACGTGCAGCATCTTTCTGAAGCATTAACAGGCTGTGTTTATGTGCGGTAGTGTTTTATAAAGCTGTATTATCAATTCCAGCTGATTGCCCGGGATCCCTCAAGAGGCAAGACTGACCCCTGGGCTGCCACTGAGCCGGATGAATAAGTTCTCACCTGACCTGCCAGGAACAGTCCAGATCCCAGTGTGTTACGAATCACAGTGAGAAAAGCACCCAGAGATTACAATTAACATGGTCCTCAGCAGCCCAACGAAGACACATTCTGTAAGCACAGGTAAATCAAACAGCATCCGTGTTAGTGAGGATGCAGGACAAACAAGCAACCTCACAGATCGAAAGGGGAGGGGGCTCGGAAAGGAAGATAGAATGGCTCAACATCTCTGGGGGTGACTGGACTATATCCAACTGTTCGTGGACAAGCCCTTTTGCCCAATTATTCATAACCAGAAATGCAGCCAATAAATGTCCTTGCCCACATGAGCTAGAATGTGAGAGGAATATTTAACCAGCCTTATTTGTAATAGCCAACAACTTGGAATCCACCTAAATATCCATCAATTAGGCAAAATAAATTACATAGCACACACAGCAAAGAACAGGGTGAAGGAAGAGGAGAAACCAGGAAATGTGCCCACGTTCTGTCAGTAAGAAAAAAAAATCAAGGTACAGATTAGCAGGTGTGTATGAGGATGAGATGGCTGCATGGCATCACTGACTCAATGGACGCGAGTCTGAGTGAACTCCGGGAGTTGGTGATGGACAGGGAAGTCTGGCGTGCTGCGACTCATGGGGTTGCAAAGAGTCAGACACAACTGAGCGACTGAACTGAACTGAACTGATGGGCCCACTGGTTGAAGCCAAAATAGGGAACGTTCATGCTCAGAGGTGTGACAATGTTGATTATTTCAACAAAAGAGATATTACTGGTCAGAGGCGAGGAAGATTTATTTTCCATATGATTAACATCTATGCTACTCCTGTTTTTAACACATGTGTGTAGAGCCTGTTAGGATAAGAAACTCAAAAAACTGAATGGTATCTAGTGGATCATTTCTAAGTCTTCATAAACTTTAATAGAGAGAAATCAACACAAGGGAGAAAGGAAAACCTAATCTTACTCCAAACTATGCATTTTCTGGGCATCCTGATATTCAGAAGACTGCAGAGAGAAGGTGTGGAAAGGCCGGCCCTGGCGGGGGGTGGGTGTGATTTCATGCTGGGTGCTGTGCTGGGTGCTTTTGGAGAATCAGCATCTCAATTGAAGGTGCACTTCACAGAAGCCCTAAGAAGCATCACTGTCCTCACTGCATACTCGTGAAAACCCACAATCCCAGAGGTTACGGGACTCACAAGATCGGAGGGTAAAAACCAAGATGGTTGCCGGAGGGATGTAGCCTAAGCTCAACGCAGGTAAGCCTTCAGACCACCACACTTGCCACATGGGCTCAGGTCACAAACTAAGAGCTCCTTGAGGGCAGGAAAAACCAACTGTCTGCTAATGGCACCTGTTAAATATGACTCAGAGGGACGTCCCTGGCAGTCCAGGGGCTAAGGCTCTGCACTAACAAAGCACGGGGTGCAGGATCAATCCCTGGTCGGAGACCTAGATCCCATGTGCTCCAAGAAAAGATCCTGCCTGCCACAGTGAAGATGGAAGATGCTGCAACTAAGACCTGGTGAGGATAAATAAAAATAAGTACTAAAAAATAAACATGTTTCAGAGAATTTGATAGATATTCTTCGCAGCCATTATGAGGTATGTTTACATTTTTAGCACTCACACAATGTGAGCTAAAAGAGCAGTTGTCCTTCTTCTGAAAGCAACAGCGATGGTCGAAATGCCATGGGCCCACATGTCAACCAGCCTCCTGACGCTCATTTCTTTCCCGGGTCATCCTGTGGAGGCAAAGAGTTTAGGCCTTGTCAGCTACTTTGTTACATAAAAGTACTTACTTTATGGAATCTGTCCCCAAACCGTGAGGCATTATCAAATTACCTTCTCTCATTTATTTAATATTTCATCACAGAGCTCAGAATTAACACCATTCTTCGCCTTCACAAATGCTTCTCTGTGTACAGGCCTATGGGCAGGGAAAACTAATCCACAGAAATAAACCTTCTCTCTGTGTTCTCCAAGGTCAATAACGTTAAAGGACGGACTTCATTTAACTCTGCCGCTATGCTTTCAACCAATGAGTTGTGTTGCAAGGGACCATCTTAACACCATGGCCATTAGAGGTCACACTCAAATTTTTCCTTTACTTTCTAAAAGGCTTCCGAGTCAGACTTGAAAGGACCATCCTTATTAAAATCAAAGATAAAGACCACCCCCCTTTAAGAAGAAAGGCATGCCATGTTGGATTTTTTTTTTTTTTAACAAAGTGTGGCACTTTTACAAACTTGGCCCAGGTTCTTAGGAAGAAAAATAAAAACAGGATGAAACAGAAGAAGCAACAAAGGCTTCCCAGTGCAAAAAAAATTTTTTTTCAAGTCTAGTTTATTGGACATGGAGACCACTAGATAGTAAAGGCCTTCAACAAGATAAAGCATCTTTCACTCACTGCCACTAACACAGCTAAGTACACTGGGCTCTATAATTCCAAACCCAATATACCCTGTTTGGTTCAAGTTTATGTTCATTAGAAGGCAAGCCTTTTTCTGTAACAAAGCACACACACACACCACACTCAATCACACATACACACACACCACACACCTCATGGTGTCAGCTCTTCTAATTGCACAGTCATAGCAGTATCTACCAAGAGAAGCAAAGTGTTTCTACGAGGTTACAAGAGGAAAGATCTACCCTGAAGTTTGGCCTTTTTTACTTTGATGGATGAATTTACAGCCACTTCAGGAGAAGAGAGCCCAGCTCTGCATGGCAAGCACGCCTGTATTATATTACTGAGCGGTTCGCTGTTTTCACAGCTGGGCCGGGATTTCCTTTCATGACACTGGCCGCGGTCACCCCGGTCCTCTGCTCAAGACAGGGTTCTTTACGATTTGAAGCAAACAGGGCAGCTGCCTGGGTTCTGCACCACAGTTGTCCAAAGACAGACCCCTTTCTGTTACTTTCTTAATGAGCAAAGCGGCTGCAATCAGCCCGTCTGCCAACTCCTATCCGTGAAGTAGTCAGGACAGAACAGTTTAAAAGAAAAAAATACTCCTCTTCTCCAGTGAGAGCTTCCAGAAATGAAGCCTCCTCTATCCTACACCTTCAATGTCGCAATATAACTAATTTTTTTTTTTTTTAATTTCTGATCAACCTTAGCTCTCACCTTTTAAAAAAAAATGGTGTATGCCGTCCTCTCTTGAAAAGATTAAATTCTTTATGCTTCCAAAGTCATATGGAGGTGTTCAAAACACCATGCTGGGCAAAGTCAGCACTTTCCTGAGGCTCACTTTTAAAGGGCCCAAATTGACTTTTCACTCTCCACTGCCTTTAACTTTATAATATACAACTTCTCAGAAGCATGACTTAAATTCAGGCATGAGAGCAAGATGCCCACGAAGAGAAGAGAGTTCTGTTCACTTTCTGCTCTCCGGGTCTATCAACGGCCTGCCCTAAAATGGGTGACTCCTGTAACACTCGCTTACACGGGAAGAAAATCTGTACCCAGACATCTGCTAAGGCTGGGTAAGTAGCAGTAACTGCTAAAACTAAAGCCACACTAAGGAGACGAAACATACAGCAGGCTAAACCCAGCTGCGGGTCATCCAAAAGCTCCCACCTGAAGGGCAACCCCAAGCAAAGGAGGCTCTGTGATCACCCGTAGAACCAGACGCCCTCTCCCGGGACACCTTTAATATAATCATTTTAAGTTTTATAAGATCTAATCATGGCTTAGCTGTGTGTGTGTGTGTGTGTGTGTGTG
>SJYW01044833.1:1802417-1849459 GCA_006410735.1 Raphicerus campestris | reverse complement strand
AAGGCATATCTAATCACCTAAAAAGGAGCGAAGGCTCACAACCCAAAATAAAACCAGGCAGTGGGCACACGTGTATGCAGCAGTCCTGCTGTGCCAAGGCTTTATCCCTGTGGCCAGGTTTCCACTTCCAACACGTCTGTCTGGGTGCAGGGACCCCAGCTGTGTTACTACCCCCTGCCCTCACTGACCCCTGGCCCTGGCGGCTGGGGCAACCACGTGGTGGGCCCACAAGCCCACCTCTCCTCTCCTCCCCTGCCCCGTGCCTGCTGCAGGGGTGGGTTCCGCCCCCAGGATCAGAAAGCCCACAGTCCCCCAGAGAGGCCACCAGCCTTCCTTTCGCCACACCAAGGGTCCCGCTTCACTCTCGGTGCAGAGCTTGGAAAAGGGGGATAAAATATGCCCTTTGCTGGGGCCTGCAAAGCCCCACACCTCTCTGTGGGCAACCTGACCAATCTAAGCTCAAATTCCTCTCATCTCGAGTAACATGTTCTATGCACCTTGAGTCACCGTAATTTTGAAGAGTGCGCCGCACACTTCAAATCAGTGTGGACTTTATAAACAGATGGGGTGTAACAGCACACCATTAGGGTCTGTCCTCTGGACCCAAAGAGTTCACAAGGCTCGCTCCAGTGAGGTCTTGGCTATTTGCCGTTGTTTTCAAAGCCAAATGTTTCCTTCTGTGTTTTTAACCTTCAATACTCAGTGTGACAGAAGAGGCAACGATGTGCCACTTTATCTATGAAACGGAGCTCTGTATACCAGTGAATTTTGGTTTAAAGAAAAAAAAAATTAAGTTGAGAGCCATATGAAAACCAACATTGAAGTACACGATCAGGAGACAAGACCCGAAAATCTTCTCACCGCGTCGTGGGAGTCGCAGGAACCTGTCCCAAGTCTGAATCTATTCCACAGGCTAATCCTTTTTCTCAGCTCTGCATCATTCCTTGTTTCACTGTATCACTATAATTTTTAAAAAGCAAAGGCATATCGTGAAATCCCATGCTTTGTAAAAGATTACATTATAAGAGTAATCATTATTGAACCTTTTAGCCCAGATGTAATTTCTTACATGTTACAACAAGTTTGGCACGCATTGTGAATTTCAGCCAAGGTTGATAAAGTTCAATAACTTGGTTAACCAACCATGTGTACTACTCATTATAGAAGTAATAAATAGATTCATCAAAATGGACATGAAAAAGCCGTAAGAAAATCGGATCCCATTTCCAGCCTGACGCCATAAAAGCACCTCTTGGACTTTAATATAATTTTATATATAGTTATCACACCTACTCATCATTCAATAGCAAGCACATATAAGACAATCAGCTACCTGCATTTGCATGCTGGATAAATTCCAGTTACAGGGGCGAATTCTCTATCCTAGAGATCTTGAAAGTCACACGAATGCACACACGCTTCTGTGTTCAACGTCTGTGTGTGAGTGCTAAGTCACTCAGTTGTGTCCCACGCTTTACAATCCCATGGACTATAGGCCCTGAGGCTCCTCCGTCCGTGGGATTTTTCAAGCAAGAATATTGAAGTGAGTTGCTATTCCAGGGGATCTTCCCAACCCAGGGATCAAACCCACATCTGCTAAGTCTCCTACACTGCAGACAGATTTTTTTTTTTTTTGCCACTAAGCCATCGGGAAAGCCCGTGTTCAACTCCTGAAATAATTCAAATCAAGTAGAAAGGGAAATCAGACAGACATGCCTATAAATGTCATTTTCTTTCCTATTATCTTTTGGAGTCAGTTTTAGCAGAAGCAGTTTAATTTTTATCCCCCAGTAATACTTTCAGTCTAATTATTCTTTTAGCCTCTTGATAATTGAAAAATTTAGTAGAAAGAAAAGAAAGCCTGATTTAGATCAATGTCATGGATGGAAGAAAGTGTCTCAGTTCACAGAATGAAGACAGTCTCCTGTGATCCAACGTACAGGAGTCGAGAGAGATGGCCTCCAGGATCAGAACACAGTTAACAGAATTCCCTTTATGGGGTAAGAAAACCTGAGCGAGTATCGAGCTGAAAGTCCAAGCTCTCCCTTCTGCCTCTCTCTCTTGTGCTTCTAAAGAGAAATGTGGACACGATTTCAGACGTTCTCATTCAAGGAAACAAAAACCTTCCCCTCTCAGAGAGAAGTCCTCCCCAACACCTGGTCAACCACACTGGAGCTGTCCGAAGCAGACGTGGAAAAATGGTACCGGGGAGCCAAACTGCAGGGCAGGAGCAGAGAAAGAGTCACAGAGGACAGGCTTGTGGACCTAGCGGGCGGAGAAGAGGCTGGGACCAGCTGGGAGCAGCGCTGAAACATGCATATCACAACAGCCCGGAAACCTACCTATTGCGATGTGCGCACTGCAGTGCCTGCGAAGCCGGGCTGAAACACGCGTATCACAACAGCACTGAAACCTATCTATCGCGATGTGCGTACTGCGATCCGTGCGAAGCTGCCCTACAGCACAGGGTCAGCTCGGGGCTCTGACCACCTAGAGGGGTGAAATGGAGCAGGGAGGGAGCCTCACAAGGGTGGGATGGGCCACGTGCACACTTGAGGCTGGTTCAAGCTGCTGTACAGCAGAAACCAACACAACATGGAAAAGCAATTATCTTCCAATTAAAAATTTTCAGAAGAAAGGCTGCATGCTGCCCTGTCCTTGCTAATCCTCTGCTGGAAAAACAAGAGCGCCTGGAGGCACAGCACCTTGGCTCCAGGAGGTGCGCCTGCGGGGGGGACTCTGCACCCTCCCCGCCCAGCAGGGCCTGTCTTCCTCCCCCAGGACAGAGGAGCCCATGGCGTCCACACAGCAGGGTCCTCAGTGTGCAGGCGACAGCCTCCCCTCGCTCCACGCCTCATTCTTGCCCTCTTCTCTCTCGCTGGGCCCCCAGTATGCACACCAGAAACCGCCTCTCCTTGCAACTGAAGGCTTTCCTCTGGATTTTCTCTCTTGTACACATCAGCACAGCGGGATCAGCGTGTGACAATATTATAAATATCCTCATACCCTCCTGGTTCTTTTCACATCTACCGTGGAAGGGGAAAAAAAAACACAATCGAGCTTTCCAAAATCCAAGTTATGCTCCTCAAAACAAGGAAGATAGTCCCTACTATTAATTAAACAAGCAGTACCCACTCATCACGACCTTCGCCAAATACTGTGGAGTTGTTAACTCAGCCTAAGCAGGACATCACAACAGCAGAGTGCTTTATTTTCTCAAAAAGTTGGCAACCACCGGACTCTTCCAAGAGCTTAAATACCAGAATGACAGATACTGATGTTCAGAAAGATTAAAGTAAAATATGAAACTAAACAGAGAACACAGAGATGAACCAGAGACAGGCTCTGAATCACAGAAGAAAAAGAAAACTCTCACACTGACTGTCATGATGAAAAAAAGCTTACGGAAACTAAAGAAGAGGGCTTAATGGTTCCCCAAAGACTCAAGGGATGGGTAAAATTCAGCAGGCTAATGTTACAAGCATTCTGTGCAGAGAAAACAGTCTTTGCAATGTCCACGCCCAGAATTAGGAATATCAGTACATTTCTAAGCAGAGATTTCTGAGAGCTATGCAGAAATGCTATCAGGAAGAGTGGAGCGTTTTCTATCATAGACTTCATTTAAAACAAAGCCAGCCTGCGAGCATGTTGACTCTGAGATTCAGTGCTAACATTTAAGCCAACACTTGAGTCAACAGGAACAATGTTTGCTGTTTCTTATCACCAGAGTTGATTCTCCCCACTGATGCGGAAGGGTACACACGTGCACACACACACAGAGAACCATAAATAGAGAGCCCAGTTTCCTAAAGCGAACAGTCAGGGCGCACTGAGAACACACACAGAGCCCCCCAGTACCCACGCAACGTGCACCAATCTGTTAGGAGGGCAGAAGCGAAACCCTGGAGCCACCTGTTTGTACATGTGACAACTCCGTCCCTACCCAGCTCAACTCACATTCCTGAGTGCACCTCTCTCTTATGTGAGCTAGTGTCCCTCGGGTTAACCTCCTAGGACGTGCAGTCTAGAAGCTTCGGTAGTTCAGCTTCTACATTCCTGTAAAGCCACTGGCATTTCCTCTTTGGGAGTGAGTTCAAAACTATTTCACTTTCAGGTACTCCTCTGTGGACAGTTTAAACAGAACCCATGATGATGACTGTTGGAGCCTTTAAACATTATTCAATTATTCAGTTCAGAGCAGACCAGCTTTACAGTCACTGAAACATGAAATCTGGAAGTCACTCCTGAAGACTGCGTGTGCCATCAAAAATTTTCAAAAGTCTGCAATTCAGCTGATGTTTAAATTTTATATAATGGATAATAAAAAAAAATCTGCTTGGAATTTGTAAACCCAAATACACTCTCTGAAAATGTGACCACTTTCCCTGAAGCCTCAACAGAATGTAAAATTCAAAGCCTGGGAAACAATTCTCTACTTCATAGTCAAATACTGTGCTTTGCAGCTGCCATACCATTTGAGGAGCTGAGAAACTGAAAGGAGTAGAGAAGAATCGCGGCAATTATAACATCCCACTGGTATACACGTTGTCAGATTAATCACAGCATTAGCCCGTTAGCCGCGCTCCACTGTTCGGTCGGCAGAGCAAGGAAGGGAGGGCTGAGAGCTCCTCCAGGGCCCAGTCCAAACGTGGAGGGAAGCGCAGAACGCAGAGACAGGAGAGCCAGCCAGGACCGGGAGGGCAATCTGCCCACAAACGAGACGACGAAGCCTGCCATTCAGACCAACCTCGAATTTTTAGCACATACTATCTGAGCGGTATGCCGAGCTGCTCAGACTATAAATACAAACATCAAAAGGCAGAGAGACATCTATTAAAAAAAAATCCTAATACAGCTGTATGCTTATTAGCACAAGGCAAGAAAAGAAAGTGTGGATAACACAAATGGCAGGTAACAGCACCCGACCACAGACCCACGCTTTGCTCAAGTGAACGGTGACTTTTCACTCACCCTGCACTTATTCACAGGTTTTTCTAACCCTCACAGTTACCCAGAAGAGGCCGAAGTGGAGATGAAGCTTAAAAGGAATCAGAGACTGCCAGGAAGACTTAAGAGCATCAGTCAAG
The DNA here is from genome assembly GCA_006410735.1 of Raphicerus campestris. NCBI lineage: Eukaryota > Metazoa > Chordata > Mammalia > Artiodactyla > Bovidae > Raphicerus > Raphicerus campestris. The sequence goes on along the minus strand of SJYW01044833.1, from coordinate 1,844,372 downwards.
CCAGCGAACCTTGTCTTTCTTTTATAAGAACCTACCTGGTGATTCACTTGCAGACATATCAAGAATTAAACAAAAAAAGGCTTTAGTATCCTGTGCTTTTAAATACAAACAGAATTTTAGAGGTAATTTAGAAACTACATGTGTACAGGGAAATGTGTGATTAAAAAAAAAAATTATACCCTAAAGCAAACCGATGCAAACGCCCTCTAGAAACAGAAAGGCCAAGTGGCCGAGATTCTGGGCAGCCCCAGCTCTGCAGACGCGCGGTGGCTCGGCTGGCTCTGCGCTGAAGCCCTGGCACCCAGTCCTCAGCAGTCAGTGTGCTGACGGCACGTGTGAGGGAACTGAGGACGCATCTGTTGCTGCCAGCCAGCCAGCCCTGTCTCTCTACACAGCCCTCAGGGAAGACCCCACACCAGGGGTCCAGCCTTGAGAATCCACACAGACCGGGCGGGCAGCAGGACGACTCCCAGGAGACAGCCCGGGTGAGACTCTGCTTGCAGGGCACATGGCCCACTGAGGCCTGCTCTTCTGATCCTTCTGAGAGTCAGAACTCAAAGATTTGCTGCCTAGTCGATAAGTCGCACCCGACTGTTTGCCACCCCGTGGACTCTAGCCCAGTGGGCTCCTCTGTCCATAGGATTCCCCAGGCAAGAATACTGCAGTGGGTTGCCAATTCCTCCTCCCGGGGATCGTCCTGGCCCAGGGATTGAACCCACATCTCCTGCACTGACAGGAAGATTCTTTACCACTGCGCCACCAGGGAAGCCCCAACTCAAGACTACTATTAAGCCCACTCTCCTGATTTTAACGTGTTGGCAATTCGTTTGAAACAAAACCAGCAAACACCACAGGTTTTTTCTACACAGACCAAACCAACCACCTGAGGGCCAGATCCAGGCTACAGACCCGTTACCCCTGTGTCCCAGCTGGGAGGCTCTACACGTGACCAAACGGCTCCCAGAGAGGAACGAGCACGTGGGAGAGGGTCCCCCTCCCTCAGTCCCTGTCACACTGGGTCGGAAGTCACTCAGCAGCACGACGGTGCGCAAGCAACATTTAGACACCACCCTGTCCTGGCCCAACTCCTACCAGGGTACAAGGGGGATCACAGGGCTGCTACCAAACACAGAACAGCGGGGACNTTTTCAAAAGTCTGCAATTCAGCTGATGTTTAAATTTTATATAATGGATAATAAAAAAAAATCTGCTTGGAATTTGTAAACCCAAATACACTCTCTGAAAATGTGACCACTTTCCCTGAAGCCTCAACAGAATGTAAAATTCAAAGCCTGGGAAACAATTCTCTACTTCATAGTCAAATACTGTGCTTTGCAGCTGCCATACCATTTGAGGAGCTGAGAAACTGAAAGGAGTAGAGAAGAATCGCGGCAATTATAACATCCCACTGGTATACACGTTGTCAGATTAATCACAGCATTAGCCCGTTAGCCGCGCTCCACTGTTCGGTCGGCAGAGCAAGGAAGGGAGGGCTGAGAGCTCCTCCAGGGCCCAGTCCAAACGTGGAGGGAAGCGCAGAACGCAGAGACAGGAGAGCCAGCCAGGACCGGGAGGGCAATCTGCCCACAAACGAGACGACGAAGCCTGCCATTCAGACCAACCTCGAATTTTTAGCACATACTATCTGAGCGGTATGCCGAGCTGCTCAGACTATAAATACAAACATCAAAAGGCAGAGAGACATCTATTAAAAAAAAATCCTAATACAGCTGTATGCTTATTAGCACAAGGCAAGAAAAGAAAGTGTGGATAACACAAATGGCAGGTAACAGCACCCGACCACAGACCCACGCTTTGCTCAAGTGAACGGTGACTTTTCACTCACCCTGCACTTATTCACAGGTTTTTCTAACCCTCACAGTTACCCAGAAGAGGCCGAAGTGGAGATGAAGCTTAAAAGGAATCAGAGACTGCCAGGAAGACTTAAGAGCATCAGTCAAGCCAGCGAACCTTGTCTTTCTTTTATAAGAACCTACCTGGTGATTCACTTGCAGACATATCAAGAATTAAACAAAAAAAGGCTTTAGTATCCTGTGCTTTTAAATACAAACAGAATTTTAGAGGTAATTTAGAAACTACATGTGTACATGTGTACAGGGAAATGTGTGATTAAAAAAAAAAATTATACCCTAAAGCAAACCGATGCAAACGCCCTCTAGAAACAGAAAGGCCAAGTGGCCGAGATTCTGGGCAGCCCCAGCTCTGCAGACGCGCGGTGGCTCGGCTGGCTCTGCGCTGAAGCCCTGGCACCCAGTCCTCAGCAGTCAGTGTGCTGACGGCACGTGTGAGGGAACTGAGGACGCATCTGTTGCTGCCAGCCAGCCAGCCCTGTCTCTCTACACAGCCCTCAGGGAAGACCCCACACCAGGGGTCCAGCCTTGAGAATCCACACAGACCGGGCGGGCAGCAGGACGACTCCCAGGAGACAGCCCGGGTGAGACTCTGCTTGCAGGGCACATGGCCCACTGAGGCCTGCTCTTCTGATCCTTCTGAGAGTCAGAACTCAAAGATTTGCTGCCTAGTCGATAAGTCGCACCCGACTGTTTGCCACCCCGTGGACTCTAGCCCAGTGGGCTCCTCTGTCCATAGGATTCCCCAGGCAAGAATACTGCAGTGGGTTGCCAATTCCTCCTCCCGGGGATCGTCCTGGCCCAGGGATTGAACCCACATCTCCTGCACTGACAGGAAGATTCTTTACCACTGCGCCACCAGGGAAGCCCCAACTCAAGACTACTATTAAGCCCACTCTCCTGATTTTAACGTGTTGGCAATTCGTTTGAAACAAAACCAGCAAACACCACAGGTTTTTTCTACACAGACCAAACCAACCACCTGAGGGCCAGATCCAGGCTACAGACCCGTTACCCCTGTGTCCCAGCTGGGAGGCTCTACACGTGACCAAACGGCTCCCAGAGAGGAACGAGCACGTGGGAGAGGGTCCCCCTCCCTCAGTCCCTGTCACACTGGGTCGGAAGTCACTCAGCAGCACGACGGTGCGCAAGCAACATTTAGACACCACCCTGTCCTGGCCCAACTCCTACCAGGGTACAAGGGGGATCACAGGGCTGCTCCCAAACACAGAACAGCGGGGACCCGGGCCGGACGCAGACTAGGAAAGAGCCACCTGGCACAGAGGAGCCAGCAGGAGGGGAAGAGGCGCAGGGCAGAAGGCGTCGGTGCTGCAGGAGAGGAGGCCCTGCAGACGGCCCGCCTCCTGCTGCGGCACCTGCGCAGCGCCCCGGAAGATGCCCGCATCCCAGCCCCGGACCCCGAGTCAACCTGCGGCAGAAGGCACTCTGCGCATGTGACGACGATGACGGTCTAGAGACGGGGCGTCCTGCTGCTGGTACAGGTGGGCCCCCGGTGACGAACGGTGTTGCTGTAAGAGGGAGATCTGTCTACAAGAGGAGAAGGGGATGTGACAGGGAGTGACACATGTTCAAGTTCGAGGAAACGTCCACGGGCCAAGCCACTCAACAAGCGAGGAGGGGACTTCCCTGGTGGCCCAGTGGTTAAGAATCCACCTGCCAACCCCGGAAGATTTCACATGCCACGGAGCAACCAGGCCCATGAGCCACGAAAACGGAGCCTGTGTCCTCCAGCGCCCGTGCTCTGCAATAAGAGAAGCCACCACAATGAGAGACCCACGCACCTCAACCACAAAGTAGCCCCCGCTCGCCGTAACCAGAGAAAGCTCCCACACAACACAAAGACCCGGCATGGCCGAAAATCAACTAAACAAACAATTTAAAAAATAAAAAGGTGAGGAGGGGGCGTCCAGAGGTGGTCCAGTGGCTGAGACTCCATGATTTCACTGCAGGGGGCATGGGTTCGATTTCTGGTTAGGGAACTAAGATCCCCCGGCACGCCACACGGTGTGGCAAAAAAACAGAAAAAAAGTAAAAGGTGAGGAGAGAGGGTCTCCCAAAGAGCCTCTGGAGGGATGCAGGCCCTGCCAGACCACCTGACTTCAGCCAGCAAGACTGATTTCAGACTTCTGACCTCCAGGGCTGCAGCCGAGCAAGACGGTACTGTTAACTTGTAAGGACCTGGCGACAGATGCGTGTGTGCCCCTGGGTAAGTGACACGGCCCCACGATGACAGGCAGACACCACGGGCTTCCGCCGGTCAGGTCCCTCGCTGGTCAGGCCAACGGGACCGTGAAAGAGAAACACCAGCCATCAGCCGTGGCCAGGCTCGGTACAGAAAGGCCCTCAGGCACAGAGACCCGTGGCGCCCAAATCAGCTCTTTAGGCTGAAAGCAGGGTATCCTCTGCCAAAAACCTGACTCTGCTCCCTGACTGAGACGTCCCCCTGGATGCATCTGTTAACTCTCCACCTTGTCACACGCTCAAGCTGGTACAAGGACCTGGAATGGAAACTTCTTTTCCTGAGAAAGCTATAACAACATTCCTTCTTTTTTTTTTAACCTCCGTAGTAATGCCACTTGGAACACAGTGATCATATTTCAGCTAATAGAAAGAAGCTTCTCAAACCCAGCTGCGGAGAGGAGACGCCACAGCCGTCCTCCTGTGTGACACACCAGGCAGAAAAGCGGAAGGCAGTGAACAGACCTGAAGCTGAAAGACACAGAGAGTTTTGAGGCCCATCCTTCCGGCCACCGGTGGCTGACATGGCAGAATTTGCCTGTGTGAAAAAGATTGACTATTTTCATCCTCTGGCTTCGTGTGATCACCGGGAAAACAGCTTCCTCGATGGAGGTGCTGCTGGCGAATTCACCGATGTTACATAAGCCAAGAGCACCCCATCCTCTCTCCCCGTGAGCCTGTCTTTGCTCATCACTGCAAGGAGAGGTGCAGAAGGGCCAGGGAGGCTGCAGCCTACAGCAACCAGAAAACATGCCCTCCGAGGACCAGCAACGCTTTCACCTACAGAAACTCGGCATGGTGACAGCCTCCTCAGAAACACCCTTCTTACCCCAGGCCTCTGCTCCGAGTATCCAGCTAGCATCACACAGCCTGTCAACCCTGGGAGGCACAGCCCCCCTCAGAGTTTCCCAGTCATCATCACCAAATCAAGGGTCCAAGGCTCAGCAAAGGTACTTGATGTCTGGTTACCTTTCTGAACCCAGAGAAGATGCTTGCCAACACCTCTCAGCAGGTCCTAACAAAAAAGGATCCACGCTGATGGGTTCTTCCATAGTTTCAAGCGAATGGGACAGCTAAGCTGGGCGTTTATACTTGATATTCCAGGCAGCCCTGTAAACCATCACAAACTCAAATGAAGCAGAGCTCTGATGCTAGGCTTTTAGAATAAAGATGTTACTACGATGCATCCATTTAAAGTTTAATAGTTTTCTGTCCTTTTTTCCTCCCATATTTAATTGATCTTTTTTTTTTTCCATGCTTGCAAGAAAAATAACCTCATCCTTCCCTTGACTATTTTTTTCTGGATGCATCTACCATCTGACCTCCAAACAACGACAAAAATAAATAAATGTTTCCCTTCATACCAAAGACAAGTAGATGCCTAAAACGGTTTATTGAAAAAGGTCGTTTTAGGACAAACTCACAGATATGACAGCAGCCTTTGGGGTATCCAAGAACCAGGAAGCCAGGAAAATACCAAACTAATCTCAGTAACTTGATCGCCCTGCCTTCCATTACTGGAATGGCTGCAGTTCATTACGTCCCTGCAGCGTGGGGCGGACAATTCCCTGGGTGTCCTGGAATTCCCATCTTTAACAACTCTGCAAAGCAGAAAAAGTGCCCATGTCTCCCAGATGCAGAACCAGAGCTCAGAGAAGGAGAGGAACTGGGCCCAAGTCCGTCAGACAGAACGTGGCCTAGGCCGGGCCTGGAAACTGGGTCACGTCTGCTTCCCGTGTCCCGCGCTCTTCCCTGGCACCCCGCTGCCTCTCCAGACAGACACCTGCCACCTATCCAGCTTCCCCGACTGTCAGCACAACTGTTCCCAGCAGTGCTATGATTTCACCACACGGGAGTCAGGCTCATCAAATGAGATAATGCCCAGTAAGGCTCTGAAAAGGGACTCCGGCCATGAAGAGATGCTTTGAGGGGAGATCTGCAAAACCCAGAGGACCGGATGTGACCTGCGTATCATCGTGGGATTCCAGCTTCACTGCAAGCTGGCCAACCTTGAATTTTCTGGGTGCCCCCATCCACAAACACAGGTGCGAAGCAGGGGTGCCTGTGATGGGAGCTGTAGCTGGTGTGATGGATAAGACACAGGCTTACAAGTTACTAGTGAAGCCAGCTGGGGGGTGAGGCCAACTTCCTCCTCATGAATTAGCTCTGGATCCCAACACTGAATGTGGACTGAAACAACAGGCGCTTTGAGATAAATTAACTTCTGAGACGAAGGGACATTTTGAAAATTAAATTATGCCACATGAGTCAAGCAGTCAATTAGCAATCAATACATATCCAACAGTTACGCCTGTAAAGGCAACGCGTAAAAGAATGCACACAGCTGCGTCCCTGGCGGTCCAATGGTTAAGAGCCTGCCTTCAGATGCAGGGGACCAGGGTTGGATCCCTGGGCTGGGAACTAAGATCTCGCATGCCTCGGGGCAACCAAGTCCACGGGCCACAGCTTCTGAGCCCCTGGTGCAGCAGCTACCGAAGCCCACGAGAGCCCACGCGCCACAGCAGAAGCCATCGCAACGAGAAGCCTGCGCCGCACCCAAGGAGCAGTCGCCGCTCACCACGACTAGGGAAACGCTTGCAAACAGCAAGACCAGCACAGCCGAAACAATTTAAAAAACAGAAATTAAAAAAAAAAAACACAAATGGCCAAACATAGGAAGAGCTGATTAATATAATCAGAGATGTGCGAATTCAAGTGATATTGTTTAAAAGAATGCTAAATGCCCAAACTGACAAGCATGCAGAGCAAACAGGCGTTTAAACTGCTCCAAGCTTCCAGGGGTGTGGTCTGACAGAACACATCAATATTTTAAGGTTAAGAAACACTTCCCCTGACTCAGCAATTCCACTTCCAGAGAATAAACCTATTAGAATAGTCATCGATGGGCAGAAACATTTAATTACAAAATGTCCATTCCACAGCTATCCAAATGCTGAAATGCACCCAAATGTGCCGTAGAGGGGAAACGGTTAGAACCATATAATGGCTATGCGACCCCTTATGATGCTGTAGAATATTCTATGGCAGGGAAAGGTGCTCATAACCACAGTTTAAACAGAAAAATCACAGAAGAAAAGAAGCGAAGGAAAAAATGCTGGGAGTCATATAGACTACATATTGACAGTGATTCTCAGTTGGTAAGGATGTGAGGTGATTTTTTTTTTTAATCTGTATTTATTTTTCCTTTTACTTATCTGCATTTTCTAAGTTTTCCATAAGGAACATGTTTTACAACAACAACAAATAATTCTAGGCCAGCACCTGGAGCGTGTTTGAGTCTGATAAATGCCAGCTCCTGTCCCCTGCAGTGCTTTCCCCAAACTAACTCTACAGTGACAGCAAAGGGGAGTTCTTCCGACCAGGAAAGTGTCCGAGTACCACGATCGTCCGACAGTCCCGAGATCTCAGGTCTCCCTTCCCTTCAGACACCACACTCGGCACACAGCCTGGCACAGAGCGGGCTCTGGGAGATGTTTAAGGTGAATTTGTTGACTTCAGGTAGACTGAATAAGCTGCTGGGAAGAGCGTGGTCAGGGCTGAGCACTGATCCTCGCAGGAAGGGAGCAGCAAGGGGAAGAGGACCCCAGGCACAGACTCGACGTTCTCTGCTCTGCTTTTGCAGGCACCCATGGCTCAGGGGCTGTGTGACCTTGGGCAGGTTACCTCACCTCTCTGGGCTTTCAGCCAGACACAAGTTCAGGAGAGCTTGTGAGCACTGCAGTGAGAATTTTAAATAAGACAAGCGGTATAGAACATCCGCAAATTCTAAAGAGCTGTTAAATATAAGACAAAATGACAGTGATCAATCAATACTAACCTGGAATAATGAAGTGCATTTCAAAGGTAAGGGCGAAAATGAAAAATATCTTGTTTGTTTTCACTTCAGTTTCCATACAACTACACCAGAAACTTCTGATTCTGACCTGTGTCCCTCTTTCAGGAGGTCATCTGTTCCTGTGGAAGGCCTGGGTCCATCCACCCGGTTGGTCCTCCCAGCCTGCCGAGGGAGGAACATTACAGACACCGGGGAGACTGCCTCCCTCATCGCACATACGTCAGTGCCCCCACCTACCCCACACCTCTGTGCCTCGCTGGAGCACGCCGTCTCAGTCATCCTCTCGGGGTCTAGCGAGGAGAACCTGCTGTGCTTTCAATGACAACACTGTCTCGGTGAGGCTTCTAACAGGAAGGATCCCGAAAACCAAGCAGCACAGCCTGGTAAGCACGTAACACTCTAGAGCCCATCCCTGTCACTTAACTAGCTACACAAAAAGGAGGACGCTTCCCGTTCAGTTCATCTACGGAGACGGAGCGCCGCGCAGAAAAACACTGGCCCTTCAGGAAACAGTGTTGCTCACTTACTAAGCTGAAGGGAGAATCAGAAATTCAAGCAAGAACTGCTTAAGTTTCTGGAAGTTGCTTTTTCATCAATCTATGGACTTAATTTAAGAGATCTTTGCATGAAGGCCCTTCTTCTACTGACCACGCCCCATCCTGAGAAATTACTCTGGAAACAGCAGAGGACTCGGATCCAGACAGCGGGGGTGTGTGTGTGTGTGTGTGCATGGGTGCATGTGTGTGACATCGCAGAGAATGAAAACAGACTGTGGCCGCACCATCCTGTGTCATCCTAAACAAGCAATGGCCAAGGGGCTTCTGACAGCTAGCAGGCCTTTCATCATCAAGTCTGGAATGGTTCCCACAACTGCCACAGAGTTTTAACCATTTTTAGGGGACAGACAGTGAAAACATCTGTAAAGCAATGAGCAGAACATTTTAAGACTGGTGAAGGAGTTTCACACCATTACAAGTATATTCGCAATTCTTGCTGGCTCTTTTCATTTTGGAGACAGGAAAAGGTTGCTGAGAGAAAGAACAGAAATGAAAGCATGCAATATGGTGTATTCATTTTGTCCCCATTTAAAATTTGAAAATAAGTAGTTTCATAAAGCCAAAAGGATTTTCTCTTCTGGGTCAAATTTCTGTTTGAAAGCTGAAGCATACAATTAATGGGTTGCCTCCAACTTCGGGTTACAGAGCCAAAATAAAAACTACCCTCCTTAAGATCTTGTACGTGAAGATACAGGCCGTCTGCTTCATATTAAGTATTTGGTTTAACATGGCCTCTCTTAGTTAAGAAACATATACTAAGCCCAAAAGGACACATTTTCTTTCTATTGCAAAAACATATCATTACTAAGCAATCTAATTACAATAAATTATATAACACTGAGTAGGCTGGGGGAGGGAGGCAGAGAAATTCTATATTCTTAGAAAAAACTGTAAGATCACCAAGGCCTTCTAAATGAACCTTAAACAGAGGTAGTAGTATTTAAATATTACAATTTCCACTTAGAAATAAAAAAACCACATTATTGATAGGCCAGCACACTCAAAACCAATAATGTCACAAGAACACATGCCCTTGTGTAATCTGGCAGAATGGGCTGCTCCCTGAGCACAATGGGCCTTTTTCTAAATGGATCTCTTCATCCTTGGAATTTCATACCGGGGGGGAAAAAAAGGGGGAGGCAAGAGGAAGGGGTGAGAAAGAAAGAGAAGCAACAGTCTTCAGTATGAACTCTTTCACCAGGACATACAAAACCTGAAAGATATGTTAGAAAAGTAAAAGGCATTATTTAACAAAAATGAAAGCAAAACCCCAACTGAGAGGAAGAAAACTGTACTGAGATGCTACCGCTTTTGTTTAATTGTCTCAAAGGGCAACAGCGCCCTCTAGTGGAGAGAAAATATAAACCTATAGGCAGACATTTCTCTTTTTGGTAATTCCAACAAAATACACAGAACCCTTTCTTTCCTCACAACTGCTATGTCACTGTACTATGCAAAAGCAAAAATCAAATATCTTATATTCGGGGTTAAGTAAAATAACCATCAAGTTTTCAAACCTGATAAAACATTTATAATCTTAATTAGGGTGGAACTATTTTTAAATACTTCTTTTTAAGTGATGATTTTAAACCACTTTGGCAATGAATAGCAGCTTGTATGAATCTCGTTTGTTATGCTTATTTATAACAAATAAATTAAAACCTCAACATACATGCAAGTATGAAATTCAATTGACCTCATCTGACAAGAAAGCTTTAGTTGACATCTGAGGCACATATATCATTTACATATTATCTATTGCATACATTTTTAAGTAAGTGTTTAAATATGATTACCAAATTATGAGATGAGGCTCACTAGAATATTTCAGTTGACCTCTTCCTTTAGACATATGGCTTCTCAAATATTCTGATCATGTGATTCCCATGTACATTCAATGTCTAAGAATATTTAAATGTAAAAAAGGTTCTTTAATTTGTAAGCACTAATTCTCAATTTGTATGTAATATTATTCAAGGACTTCTTCCAATACTGTCAAAAATCTCAATAGTTTTTTGGAATAACTGCAAAATCATTTAACTTACACGGGTGTATTTGATCATGAAATAGTCACAAATGTTTTTCATTTAAAATGGGGGTCTGAACTCCCAAAAGATCATTTAGATTTCTTCAAAAAATTCCCCTCCGCTTAATGAGCACCAGGTTCTTAAAAAAAAGATAAACGTCACGATCCCACTAGTTTAAATCTTGTTGACAACCGGGAAGGAGACTGTAATCAGGCATTTCAAGATCTCAAGTGTAATGATCCCACATGAGGGAGCTTTAAACAAGAAACTGACTCCAAGGCACCCTCTTGTCCTTGAACATATGGGATCTTTTGGAATAACTGGGACGGGGGAAGTCAATGGCATGATTTAGGCCAGAAGGCAAAATTTAGTTACACTAGGTGTGGAAAAGAAAACCAAGGACCTGAGGGTGGAGAGAAAGAGGCTCTGGTGGGTTTAAACCTGAAGGATGAACACACTTCCACACGAAGAAAAGCACTCCCCTAGTATCGACGCACAACTGGCAGAATTTACGCCAGAGATGAATCCATCGTGGTGATGATTAGTAGGATAAAAGAATACAGTGAGTCCACTTCACACTGGAATTTCAACACATGATTTTGGAACAAGACCCCAAGCTCTAAAACACGGGCTCTCTAACCAAAACAACCAGTTTCAACATTCAACTCCAACGTTCTGGGATTCCAGGGTGGAAATCTGATACCTCCACTTTGTTTCAAGAACAAATTTTGGGTTGACTTTGACAGTGTGAACATACACTTTTTTTAATATCTCAAAGTATATAAATTTTGGTATATAAGTATGTGCACACATGTACACATATTATTAGAATTCTTATAATGAACCTTAAGGAGATTTATCATATATAACATAAATATCAACAGAGAATTGAAGTGTCGGTCCTAAAATATATTTTACTGGTATATTCTGAGGTGGTCAGCTTGTATTTGTTCAGGGGGAAAAAAATAGTTTTGTTCTTGTTAATGGGTCGTCTGACTCAAAAATCAAACGCAAGCCAGGCTATTCCAGCCCTCAAGTCACAACCTTTGAGACAGCCCAGCGTTATCAAGGCTCAGAAGGTCAAAGAAATGTTTCATCTTGACTACACTCCAAAAGGTATTTAAATACCAAATTTTAACCACTGTTGGTTTTAAGACTGCACGTTGGGGACTTTCCCTGGTGGCTCAGGAGTACAGAATCCACCTGCCAGTGCAGGAGACACAGGCTCAATTCCTAATCCGGGAAGACCCCACATGCCGCGGAGCAACGAAGCCCGTGGGTCACAGCTCTCAGCCTCTGCTCCAGAGCCCCGAAGCCACAACGGCTGAGCCAGGGGTCTAGAGCCGTGCTCTGCAACAAGAGAAGCCACCGCAATGAGGAGCTGCGCACCGCAGCTGGAGAAAAGCCCACACAGCAATCAAGAACAAGTACAGCCAAAGGAAACCAATCTTTCAAAAGCCAGAGGTGGGAAGAAAGTTTTATCAGCATTGCCTGTGAACAGCAGGCTGAGAGCAGCGACATTGCGCGCACATCCTTGCTAACAGCTCCTCAGTGGATGTCTGACAGGAGCTGGACCTCCCTCCTTAGGGGCTGTGACGGTAACTTTGCTCCCTGCAACATCTGCACGATTCCCAACTGCCATGCCTGCTCACAGCAGACGCGCACAGGGCAGGCCCGGCCCCACGCTGAGGCACTCAGGCAGCTCCGCACTGCAAGGGTCTGGCCTTTGCAGAGCACGGTCAGCCCTCAGGTGCAAGAGGGCAGCAGTCTGCACTGAGCTATTGACAGGCAGAGGTCAACAACTAGCTCAGCCAAAAGGCCTGAGTCCAGAGAAGCAGCTATGGGATCTTCCACATGGGAGATCCCCAGTCTCCAAAACCACCTCTCCTGGGACTTGGCGGGAGACTCCATCTGCGTTTAACAGTCACTGTGCTGAAGCCACTTTCATTCATTTCTTTTACCAGATCAGTTCCATCGTACCGTGGACTCCAGGGAGCTACAGACACCCGCCCCTTCCTGAGCAGCGCAACAGCGAACACAAACAGAAGTGGCCCCCCCCGCCTCGTCTCTGCGGGTAGGCGGTCAGGACCAGGTTCCGGGCCACTCGGCCTGTGAGCAGCGGCTCTGGTGCATGGGGGGACTGGCCTGGACACTAAGATGCTGAGCTCCAGAGAGAGGTCCAAAAGCTACAGCGCTCCATCTGCAAGATCCTCCAGGTTCAGGACGTGCTCAGACAGAGGTTGGGGGAGAAGAAGGCGAGTTTTAGAGAAGGTGACGTCCCAAGGCCTGCAGCCCCCTAGAGCCGGGGGAGAGGGCGCTGGTGGGCCGTCCCCAGGAGACACACGGTACGCTGTTATCACCCTCCTGTGGCCGGGGGCCTGGGTCCCCAAAGAGCAAGTCCCACAGAGCAGTGCCCTGTCAGGAGTCCAACCAAACCATCACGCACCACGGGAAAACACCGAATTTGTAAACCAACCTTTGTAAAGCCGATCAGGTTACCTGTGTTTTCAGCTGTGGAGTCACCACTCTCAACATAAAGACTGGTATGTTTTGTGATGGTCGCCTCTGCTCCCAAGACCACAGATGTCCAGGAGGCTAAAGACGGCAGTTCCCACGTGGGTCACAGGCCTCCTGAGCGGCAAGAGCAGGCCAGCAGGCCCAAGCTCCCCCAGAAGGTGAGTCCTGAGTGCCCGGGAGAGCTGGAAACGAAGACGCCCAGACCGCTCTGCTCCCGGTGGTCCGCTCTGCCCTCAGTGGTTCCGTGGGAAGCGGCAGAAACAGAGCGGTGATAGCAATGTCTAAACCGCGTGTGTCACAGTCCAGAAGGGAGGGCTTCACCCGGAAGCCACAACCTCCTGGGGCAGGGACACTGTGAGGCCGCGGCACAGGGTGTCAAAGCCGCCTTAGAGACGACCAGAAAGCCACAGGCCTGCCTGCAGCTCTTCCCTTTAAGCCTGCTGGCGGGGCTGCAGTGTGGCAGTTATTTCCAAGGATCGGATCACCTGGAATGTTCGGTCCGATGTTATTTCACAAAATGAAGGGAAAAAATCTCAGGAGCTCCCCCAGACTTGGGCCTCTCAAGGGCGGAGGGGCCCCAGGGTGAGGAGGCGGAGCTGAAGGCAGCTGAAGTCAGAGCCGGGGACGGGGGTAGCGTGGCGCCCTGAGACCCTCCCATGCGCCACCACGTGCCACTGGGCCACAGGCACGCCCTGCAGGGTCCACGAGACAGCTCAAGAACAGTGACGGGGAAGGAGTCAGGGCTGTGTGGAGCCAGAGTCCCCTGTGAGAGGCCCGAGGCCCACTCTGACCACAGCACGTTTCTCCTCGACACTCCAGGACCTCCTCCTCCCTTCCAACCACGATTTGATGCCCCACCGCATGGAGCTCTCTGCATATTCTGGACCGAGCCCTCTGGTCCCGTATTACAGCTTCCCCGGTGGCTCAATGGTAAAGAATCTGCCTGCCAAGCAGGAAACGTGGGTTCGATCCCTGGGTTGGGAAGATGCCCTAAAGAAGGAAACTTCAGGGGAAGGATCCACTCCAGTATTCTTGCCTGGGAAATCCTATGGACAGAGGACCCTAGCAGGCTACAGTCCATGGGGTCTCAAAAGAGTCGGACACGACCTAGCAACTAAGCTGCAACAACCGCCTTATAAGCCTCCTGTGGCAAATCTCAGCAGAGCCGCCCCCGACGGGAAGGCGCGCCGCGGTCAGACAGAGCCAAGTCTGGCCACTTACACAGACCAGCAGAAGCCACATGTCTTACTAACGAAAGGGAAAAACCGTCCAGCCACAAGATTAAGGGGATGAGATCTTCTGGTTACTTCTCTGGGTAACTGAGTGTTAAATAGAGAGATCTGACTTAAGTCATTATTTTTTTTTCTTAATTATTCTACGCTTAGTACACACCCTCACAGAGAGTGGTCAACACATCAGCACGACATTGTTTCCTAAATGACTGAGGATCTAGCAACTATTTTTAATACAGCATCATCAGTTTTTTCTATAGATGACAAATACATACAATCGATACCAATGTGAATCAGAAAAAATTGGACTGAACATATTCTCAGTCCAGGATGAAGTCTGAGAGTTGATTTTTAAATAAATCCCTTTCAATTAAAAAAAAAAAAAAAAATCGTCGTAAGTTCTGCTCTGGGGCTTCGCTGGTTAAGAGCTGGCCTTGTAACGCAGAGGACACTGNCGTACCGTGGACTCCAGGGAGCTACAGACACCCGCCCCTTCCTGAGCAGCGCAACAGCGAACACAAACAGAAGTGGCCCCCCCCCGCCTCGTCTCTGCGGGTAGGCGGTCAGGACCAGGTTCCGGGCCACTCGGCCTGTGAGCAGCGGCTCTGGTGCATGGGGGGACTGGCCTGGACACTAAGATGCTGAGCTCCAGAGAGAGGTCCAAAAGCTACAGCGCTCCATCTGCAAGATCCTCCAGGTTCAGGACGTGCTCAGACAGAGGTTGGGGGAGAAGAAGGCGAGTTTTAGAGAAGGTGACGTCCCAAGGCCTGCAGCCCCCTAGAGCCGGGGGAGAGGGCGCTGGTGGGCCGTCCCCAGGAGACACACGGTACGCTGTTATCACCCTCCTGTGGCCGGGGGCCTGGGTCCCCAAAGAGCAAGTCCCACAGAGCAGTGCCCTGTCAGGAGTCCAACCAAACCATCACGCACCACGGGAAAACACCGAATTTGTAAACCAACCTTTGTAAAGCCGATCAGGTTACCTGTGTTTTCAGCTGTGGAGTCACCACTCTCAACATAAAGACTGGTATGTTTTGTGATGGTCGCCTCTGCTCCCAAGACCACAGATGTCCAGGAGGCTAAAGACGGCAGTTCCCACGTGGGTCACAGGCCTCCTGAGCGGCAAGAGCAGGCCAGCAGGCCCAAGCTCCCCCAGAAGGTGAGTCCTGAGTGCCCGGGAGAGCTGGAAACGAAGACGCCCAGACCGCTCTGCTCCCGGTGGTCCGCTCTGCCCTCAGTGGTTCCGTGGGAAGCGGCAGAAACAGAGCGGTGATAGCAATGTCTAAACCGCGTGTGTCACAGTCCAGAAGGGAGGGCTTCACCCGGAAGCCACAACCTCCTGGGGCAGGGACACTGTGAGGCCGCGGCACAGGGTGTCAAAGCCGCCTTAGAGACGACCAGAAAGCCACAGGCCTGCCTGCAGCTCTTCCCTTTAAGCCTGCTGGCGGGGCTGCAGTGTGGCAGTTATTTCCAAGGATCGGATCACCTGGAATGTTCGGTCTGATGTTATTTCACAAAATGAAGGGAAAAAATCTCAGGAGCTCCCCCAGACTTGGGCCTCTCAAGGGCGGAGGGGCCCCAGGGTGAGGAGGCGGAGCTGAAGGCAGCTGAAGTCAGAGCCGGGGACGGGGGTAGCGTGGCGCCCTGAGACCCTCCCATGCGCCACCACGTGCCACTGGGCCACAGGCACGCCCTGCAGGGTCCACGAGACAGCTCAAGAACAGTGACGGGGAAGGAGTCAGGGCTGTGTGGAGCCAGAGTCCCCTGTGAGAGGCCCGAGGCCCACTCTGACCACAGCACGTTTCTCCTCGACACTCCAGGACCTCCTCCTCCCTTCCAACCACGATTTGATGCCCCACCGCATGGAGCTCTCTGCATATTCTGGACCGAGCCCTCTGGTCCCGTATTACAGCTTCCCCGGTGGCTCAATGGTAAAGAATCTGCCTGCCAAGCAGGAAACGTGGGTTCGATCCCTGGGTTGGGAAGATGCCCTAAAGAAGGAAACTTCAGGGGAAGGATCCACTCCAGTATTCTTGCCTGGGAAATCCTATGGACAGAGGACCCTAGCAGGCTACAGTCCATGGGGTCTCAAAAGAGTCGGACACGACCTAGCAACTAAGCTGCAACAACCGCCTTATAAGCCTCCTGTGGCAAATCTCAGCAGAGCCGCCCCCGACGGGAAGGCGCGCCGCGGTCAGACAGAGCCAAGTCTGGCCACTTACACAGACCAGCAGAAGCCACATGTCTTACTAACGAAAGGGAAAAACCGTCCAGCCACAAGATTAAGGGGATGAGATCTTCTGGTTACTTCTCTGGGTAACTGAGTGTTAAATAGAGAGATCTGACTTAAGTCATTATTTTTTTTTCTTAATTATTCTACGCTTAGTACACACCCTCACAGAGAGTGGTCAACACATCAGCACGACATTGTTTCCTAAATGACTGAGGATCTAGCAACTATTTTTAATACAGCATCATCAGTTTTTTCTATAGATGACAAATACATACAATCGATACCAATGTGAATCAGAAAAAATTGGACTGAACATATTCTCAGTCCAGGATGAAGTCTGAGAGTTGATTTTTAAATAAATCCCTTTCAATTAAAAAAAAAAAAAAAAAGTCGTCGTAAGTTCTGCTCTGGGGCTTCGCTGGTTAAGAGCTGGCCTTGTAACGCAGAGGACACTGATTTGACTCCTGGTCCAGGAAGACCCCACCTGCCACGGAGTAACTGAGTCTGTGCGCCGAAATCACTGATGGCTGCATGCTGCAGAGCCGGTGCTCCACCACGAGAAGCGCGGCAGCGAGAGGCCTGCACGGCGTGAGGAAGAGCAGCCCCGCTCACCACAACCAGAGACAGCCCACAGGCACGCAGGAACGAAGACCCAGGGCACCCAAAAAGCAACTGAACGAACACATAAAACCACAGATAAAAAAGGAAAAAAACACACGTTCTGCTCTGGGACCGTAGCCTGTTAGATTTTTGACACTGCACTCTGAAAGCACTGGTGCTCTAAGAAAATGTCACCACCTGGACTTGCCCTGCTGATACCAGGAAATGTTTCTGCAAGTTCAAGAAGGGGGTCACCAAAAATTAATGAAGCTGGAGAAACAAGACCTGAAGGGGCACAAAGGCTGAGGACCCAAAGCTGGTCAGAGGGGCGGCTGGGAGCAGGGATCGGGAAGGGGGCTGGTGCTGCGAAGGGACAGAGAACGTGCCGGAATACAGCAGAACACAATTCATGTCTTGTTCCTGTAAATTAACCTGAGGATCCGCATCCTCACTCCAAGCAGCTGGCTCCTAGACTCAGATGTTCACGTCACCGGAACCCAGTGAGAGGAGAATGAAATCACGTGGAGAGTGGCCGCGGGCCATCTGCTTGGCCACGGTTTCTCTTCCAGCCTGTGGCACCTCCTGGAGCCCCCGCCCTCGTGACGGTCGCCATGGGAGACATGGGCCACCGAGGTCAAGACAAGGACCGATCCTGCCCCCTGCAGAGAAACCAGATCCTGCTCGCCAGGGAAAGAGATGTTCTCGTCGACCAGCGGACACCCGCTGTGCCCTCTGTCCCACAAGCAACACACACTGCTGCTTCCGAGAGCCCACTACCAGCCAACGCTGGGCTCGAGGGGCTAGGCGCCCGGACTACGTCTGCACAGCACGCAGACCAGCTCAAAAAGTCCCAAACGGAGCCTGCCGTCTCTCTTCCTTAAGAACCAAAATAACCACTGTCCCCTGTGACTGCAGCATTTGGAGGACTCAGGGTCAGCCCCTCCGTGGCCTTCTTTCCATGGAAACGCCGGGACCGATTTTAGCGCCCGGGACTTTAATGAACCGAATGCTGAAGCGCCTACAAGTATCTTTTAATCAGAGAATCACTGAACAAAACCTCCCCCCAGCTAGAGTGGATCTCATCATGCACGCGACGAGCAGCAGCGATGACCACGACTGCCGGCTGACGACCCACCGATCCCCGAGTTCGCCCCGGTCACCACGACCACTTTGCCGCTGAGGTCTCGGCCCTGGAGGATCTCCATGGCCGTGGTGCTGCCGTCGTATCTCTGTCTGGTGGTCGGCTTCGTGGGATTGTCGTCCACGGTAAACGCCAGTCTTGGGTCCAAGTAGGTGGTTCTTTTGTTTATGTGGCTGCAGAGAAGCAGAGAAAGCAGTGAGCCCACAGCAGTGGATGGAGGCGTTTATGACCTCAAGACAATCTTCTGGCGCAGGCTAGGCAAACTCCACTTTCCAGGGCCCAGAAAGGCTCTTTCTTAATCCTGAAAAGACCTGGGGGTCTGTTTGATCTATGTTCTGGGCTCCAGAAGGACTACCATCCTGCCTAGGAAGATAGGCATCCAAGCTTTTTCTTCGGAACTGCCTGTAAAAGAGGTTGTAACGTACAGTAAGCAGTGCCCTGTATCCTCAGGTCTCAGAAACGCAGCAGGCTTGCGGCCTTTAATCAAGTCATGCAAACATGGCTATAAGATTTGCCAGTCACTCTTGTCGGCAGATTTCAGTTAAATTTCTTACGTGCAAGGGCCTAAGAAGATTCTGAGTAGGAAACTCAAAGTGATAAAAGTTGCAACAATAAACATGAAAGCGGTCAACTACTAAAATTTCTAAACATTTTCATTTTAAGACGACACTCGCACTCTAATTTTGATTTGGAGCTGATCTAAATCTTGTAGAAACAATATATCAATACTGTAAACAATGTATTAAAACACACTGGTACATCCTAGTCATACAGAAAGACCGGTTGCTCCTACTGAACAGGATTTGCTTTTCACATTTTAAATGTAACCTTGGGATTCGAGGTACGCCTCAACATATCTTGAAAGCTATGAAGAACTCTCCAGAAAGAAAGATTTCATGACTGAAAATGTATTTGTGGGAGTTCCCTGGTGGCCCAGCAGCTAGGACCCAGGGCTTTCACTGCCCTGGCCCGGGTTTTGATCCCTGGTCCAGAAACTAAGATCCCAAAAGCCTTGTGGTGCAGCAAAAAAATATATATATATGTGTGTATATATATAGGTTTAAAAAATGCATCTGTAATGTATATCTGTGTATAAAACTACACACAGATTAAAAATCTATACTCGTCACCCCATAAACACTAAGACCCAAGAATAACCCGACTTTCATTTGACTTTTAACCACAGTTGCCAGGTAAGCATTCTGACTCCAGCCATACAGACGACAGAGCTCCCTGGAGACACGGTCACCCTGGCTCACAAACGTGCATCTCTCTCCCAGCCCCTCTGTGGCTCCACCGTGGTAGCCAGAAATAACCTATGGCGGAAGTCCTTACACCGTGGCAGCAAACCTGGGCTCTTCCCCCAGGGGACTGCGGCTGAGTTTATCAGCACTCTAACGGGACCAGAGCGAGGCCGTGGCTGGCCAGGCGGCCGAGCACTGGCCTCCCTTAGAGCACCGTAGGGACTGAGAGCTAACCCCACAGGCAGAAGGCAGTTAGAACCACACCTGGATCATGCTAGGTGCCAGACGCAGGGCCACTACTGCTGTCTGTTATTGTAGCTTATTCCAAAGATAGTGTTACAGACAAGGATGCTCAAAACACTATGATTACGGGCACACCTTGGAGATACTGCACGGTGGGGTCAGTTCCAGACCAAAGGAACAAGACGAACGTCACATGCAATAAACTGAGTCATTCAAATTCTGTGGCTTCCAGTGTATGGGAAAGTCACATGTACACTACAGTCTACTAAATGTACGATGGCATCGTGTCTAAAAAACACATACACTCCTCAGTTAACAGATACGTTACAGCTAAAAATGCGAACCATCATCTGGGTCTTCAGTGAGTCGTGCCCTTTACGCCAGTGGTGTGTGTGTGCGTGAAGCTGCTCAGCCGTGTCCGACTCTCTGCAACCCCATGGACTGTAGCCCACCAGGCTCCTCTGTCCACGGGATTCTCCAGGCAAGACTACTGGAGAGGGTTGCCATTTCCTTCTCCAGGGGATCTTCCTGACCCAAGGATCAAAGCCAGTTGTCCTGCACTGCAGGCAGACGCTTTACCCTCTGAGCCACAGGGAAGCCCTTATGCCAGTGGAAGGTTTAAAATATCACAAAAATCACCAAAATGTGACACAAACTGAGCAAATGTTATTGGAAAAGTGGCACCAAAAGGCACTCAGGGTAGGGTTGCCACAAACCTTCAATTTAAATAAAAGTATCTGTGAAGTGCAGTATGACGAGATCTGCTTGTATGGACGCCACATCACAGAAATGTAGCAGCATCAACGCCCAGCAGGTAATCTGATAAATGATAGTACATCTATACAAACTGATACCACTTAGCTGTTAAACATCATTTTCAGGAAAACTTTCTAAGGATATGAGAAAAACCTCACATGAATTATGTGCCAAAAACAGTTAACCAAACAGTTCAGCCAATACATTATCTCTTTTTAAGTATGTGTACAGAAAATACGGAAGAAAAAAATAAAAAAATCGGTAACAGCAGTTACTCCTGCTGGTAAGATTACACACTACGTAATATTTTTCTACAATGTATACACTTATCACAAAAGCAAGAAGCCTGAGAATAGTCTGTAGACAACTTACTCGACAAAAAACACCTGTCCGTTCTCATCGGTTTCTTGTTCCCATCCATAAGGCAGATCTGAAAAACAGCAAGACAGCTACCTGGGGGAGGGGTGAACCAAAGGCCCGCCCTTTTGGCCACAGTCCCAGCTTCCCACCGGACCAGCAGGGCGCAGGCTCCAACCACGGCAGGTGGGAAAGGCCTGTTACCCCAACCAGACTCCACACTTCTGTCTCTTGCTTGGGAAGTAAGACTATTTCAGCCTTTTTAGTTTTACTGAAGTATAGTTGAGTGACAACAATGTGTTAATTTCTGCTGTACAGTAGAGGGACTCAAGTTTTACATATATGTATATTCTTTTTCCTATTCTCTTCCATTATGGCTTAATCACAGGATATGGAATATAATTCCCTATGCTATACAGTAGGACCTTTTTTATCTACCTTATACACAGTAATGTGTATCTGTTAGTCTCAAACTTCCCCATGGCAGTCACAAGCCTCTTCTGTCATGTGCCGTATTTTAGATTCCGGATGTAAGTGACATCACGTGGTGCCTGTCTCTTTCTGACTTCCTTAGTACGACAATCTCTAGGTCTGCCCATACTGTTGCCAGTGACACTGCATTCTGTTCATGGCTGAAGAGTGCTCTACGGCATACACACACCTCTGTCCATTCATCTGCTGAGGATCATTTAAGTCGTGCTATCGTAACTGGTGCCGCAGTGAACACAGGGCTGCATGTATCTTTTTGAAACAGAGTATTATATGGGTATATGCTCAGGAGTGGGACCACTAGGTCATATGGAAACTCTATTTTTAAAACTATTTCATTCTTGATCATTCTTCAACACTCCCTTCAGCTCCTGCTTTTCACAAAATCCTTCCTGGCTGCTCCAATCAACATGAATTCCCCCTGGAATGAACTCCCAGAACGCGTCTACACGACAGCAGGCAGCCAGTACTCTTCATGTGCTGACTTGTGATGACTCCCATTACAGAGCAGTTTCACTTTTTCTTCCATGGGCACACGCTGTCTTTTCAAATAGACTCTCAACCTCTTGAAGGCATGGACCTGCTTACGTTTCTACTCCATGGATGACACACATACTCAGAAACACCTACGAGTCACCACAAGCTTCATGGAATTCTAACACCGGTATACTTAATTCCAGGATAGGAACCAATGACATTTTCACAAACAGTGCAACTACGGGAAAACCTAATGAACTGTGAGTTCAAGAGCCCTATTATTTTAATACTTTATTTTTAAGGCCAGTGAGAAATCAGCATTTCACTCAAAAATCTCATCATCTTCTTCTACCGAATCCTACAAGCGAGAGGGAATGTCCAGTTCCTCAACAGACCCTCTGCCTGTGACAGTCTTCCCATCTGAACCAGGCCCAACATACAAGGTTCTCTGCTTTATGGCACCGGCATACAAACCTCCTGCGATTCGCTTTCTTTTTCCAGTCTTTGGATGTTCCCACTGGGTCTTCTCCTCCGTGTGACTGTGTTTAAAAAAAAAAGAAAAAATCCAGAGAACAATAAGTTACACTTCTAAAATTCTAAAATACACTTCTAAAATTAATCCATGGCATTAGATTTTTCTCTCCCCAACATAATTCTCTCTCAAGAGTAGTCAAGTCAGACATTCACAAAGAAATATTCAGAACATAAGATGGCTGTTTGCAACAGGTCAAACTCTCTAGGTTGCAAGCAGCAGCAGTCTGGTAAAAGCCTGCATTTACGAACCGATGGTGAAGCCAGAAGAAGAAGACGGGGCCCCAGCTGTGGGTCACCTCTAGAAATCTCGCTGAATTCCTCAAAATGTCTAGAGAGGAGTTCTGCTTTGTACCTGCTTCAGTTTTACTCCAGGATGGATTGAAAATTCTCAGTCTAATTTATAATGCTGACATGTAGATATAATCTAGATACAAACTTAATCTTAGTAGTTTCCCTAGTGGCTCAGACAGTAAAGAATCTGCCTACAATACAGGAGACCCAGGTCAATCCCTGGGTTGGGAAGATTCCCTGGAGACGGGAAAGGCTACCCACTCCAGTATTCTTGCCTGGAGAATTCCATGGACAAAGGAGCCTGGTGGGCTACAGTTTATGGGGTTGCAAATCTTCTAAAATGTTTTATTCTTTTCACAAATTTAACTTCAAAGTGTTTTTTAAGTGCTGATTCCTAATTTTATCCAAGAGGAAATTAAGAAGTGGTAAGACAGCCCCACAGGTTAAGTTACTTAGCTTTGAAGCCTTAACTTCCTCATTGGCAAAATGGAAATAATCTTAGTACTGATCTCAGGAGAATGTTATGAGGATACTGTACATAAGGGTTGGATACGGTATCTGACATATAAAAAGCCCTCAAAAGATCTACTATTTTGTACAAATCAAATATACAAGCTGGTCTGATTTCCATGCCAAACTAGCCTTGCACCTCAGGAGAGCATATACAGTTATCATTCAAATTCAAACCACGAGCCAATAACAGACTAGAGACACCTGTCAACAGGTGACCTATTGTCAAGAAAAACATAAAATTACTTAATGCCAGAAAAAGCTGCATGTTGCAAGAAGCATTCAAAGTTCACATGCTCAGGACAAAGGAGAAAATAACACAAAATCACTGACAACCAGATAACAGAACAGCTCTTCCGGAGCCATTATTTTAAAGAGAATAAATACAGAGAGCAAGTAAATGCTCCTGTAAGATGCTGCACGCCAAAAGCAGGGTCTTTTTAGGAAGTGTCACTTCTGGTGTTTTGCAAACTCCCAGCGGCCAGTGCAGGGACACTGGATTTGGAAGGCCACACACCTGAGCTCCCCCACGGCATGCATCCGGCGAGCCGGTTTCCGTGACAGCATAGGGAAGGTAAGAGGTGGGACCCGGGACAGGACCGGTGATGGATGAGATCCTGCACAGACAGAGGGCCTGGGCAGCCCTGCGAGGAGAAAGGAAGCCCCGACGCCCTGGGAAGGGGAACCCTGCTCCCGCTCCAGCACTCCTGAAGGGGGGTCACTCTGCAGCGGGGACCACCCTGGGCACTGAACGGTGATGAACAGCATTCCTGCTCTCTACCCACCAGGCGCCACACAGCTGTGGCAACGGCAAGGCTCTGGCAGGCACTGGCCCCGTCTCCCACAGACTCGGGGGCCCAGGCCTGACGCCCGTATTTCCTGGTCCTCCTGCTCACCAGCTTGTGCCCTTGGAAAAGTTACTAAGCCTCCCTGAGCCTCAATCTTTCCACCAGTGCAAAGGGGGCAATAAGGGCCCCACTTTCTGGGATCAGAGAAGCAGCCCCATCCAGTCTGCATGTGTGAAGAACTAAGGACGGTGCCTTTGACAGAAAAGGGTTATTTGAAATAAATTTTGTATAAAAGTTAATTAAAAGCTGTTCCCTTTCCACTGTAACCTAAAATGACTTTTTAATGAATAGAAAATTACAACACATCCCTGCTGTTATCTTATTCTCCTTCAAAAAGAAGTCCTCTTTTATTTTTCTTTTCTTTCAGCAAGCTTTCTCTTTTTCTTTTTGTCATTTAAAGAGATAATTAACAGTGATCTTAATGTAAAACAAAGAGATCAAAATTAAATTCACACCACATTACATGGCTATCGCTTTCAAGTATGCTCTTCTAAGGTTTCGGGGTTTTTTTTTGAAGCTCAACAGGGAGACCCAGAGCCTCCTACAGACAGGGACCCGCTTCCCACTGGGCAGGCCAGGCCAGCCATCCCCCTTCAGGCCCAAGGGCTTCAGGAGCACAGGGGGGCAGGGGCTGAGGCCCCGAAGACTCCCGGTACTGCACCGCAGCCCCCAGCACCGAGCCCTCGCCCCTCAGTCCCCTTCCCCCCGCCCCAGTTAAGGCAGAGGGACTGCCCTGGGCGGTGTCTGGGCAGCGAGAAAGGCCCCCGGCTCATGCTGGTGACCAGCCGNTTCCCCATGGCAGTCACAAGCCTCTTCTGTCATGTGCCGTATTTTAGATTCCGGATGTAAGTGACATCACGTGGTGCCTGTCTCTTTCTGACTTCCTTAGTACGACAATCTCTAGGTCTGCCCATACTGTTGCCAGTGACACTGCATTCTGTTCATGGCTGAAGAGTGCTCTACGGCATACACACCCCTCTGTCCATTCATCTGCTGAGGATCATTTAAGTCGTGCTATCGTAACTGGTGCCGCAGTGAACACAGGGCTGCATGTATCTTTTTGAAACAGAGTATTATATGGGTATATGCTCAGGAGTGGGACCACTAGGTCATATGGAAACTCTATTTTTAAAACTATTTCATTCTTGATCATTCTTCAACACTCCCTTCAGCTCCTGCTTTTCACAAAATCCTTCCTGGCTGCTCCAATCAACATGAATTCCCCCTGGAATGAACTCCCAGAACGCGTCTACACGACAGCAGGCAGCCAGTACTCTTCATGTGCTGACTTGTGATGACTCCCATTACAGAGCAGTTTCACTTTTTCTTCCATGGGCACACGCTGTCTTTTCAAATAGACTCTCAACCTCTTGAAGGCATGGACCTGCTTACGTTTCTACTCCATGGATGACACACATACTCAGAAACACCTACGAGTCACCACAAGCTTCATGGAATTCTAACACCGGTATACTTAATTCCAGGATAGGAACCAATGACATTTTCACAAACAGTGCAACTACGGGAAAACCTAATGAACTGTGAGTTCAAGAGCCCTATTATTTTAATACTTTATTTTTAAGGCCAGTGAGAAATCAGCATTTCACTCAAAAATCTCATCATCTTCTTCTACCGAATCCTACAAGCGAGAGGGAATGTCCAGTTCCTCAACAGACCCTCTGCCTGTGACAGTCTTCCCATCTGAACCAGGCCCAACATACAAGGTTCTCTGCTTTATGGCACCGGCATACAAACCTCCTGCGATTCGCTTTCTTTTTCCAGTCTTTGGATGTTCCCACTGGGTC
This sequence comes from Raphicerus campestris, assembly GCA_006410735.1. NCBI lineage: Eukaryota > Metazoa > Chordata > Mammalia > Artiodactyla > Bovidae > Raphicerus > Raphicerus campestris. The sequence goes on along the minus strand of SJYW01044833.1, from coordinate 1,818,528 downwards.
TTCTCCTCCGTGTGACTGTGTTTAAAAAAAAAAGAAAAAATCCAGAGAACAATAAGTTACACTTCTAAAATTCTAAAATACACTTCTAAAATTAATCCATGGCATTAGATTTTTCTCTCCCCAACATAATTCTCTCTCAAGAGTAGTCAAGTCAGACATTCACAAAGAAATATTCAGAACATAAGATGGCTGTTTGCAACAGGTCAAACTCTCTAGGTTGCAAGCAGCAGCAGTCTGGTAAAAGCCTGCATTTACGAACCGATGGTGAAGCCAGAAGAAGAAGACGGGGCCCCAGCTGTGGGTCACCTCTAGAAATCTCGCTGAATTCCTCAAAATGTCTAGAGAGGAGTTCTGCTTTGTACCTGCTTCAGTTTTACTCCAGGATGGATTGAAAATTCTCAGTCTAATTTATAATGCTGACATGTAGATATAATCTAGATACAAACTTAATCTTAGTAGTTTCCCTAGTGGCTCAGACAGTAAAGAATCTGCCTACAATACAGGAGACCCAGGTCAATCCCTGGGTTGGGAAGATTCCCTGGAGACGGGAAAGGCTACCCACTCCAGTATTCTTGCCTGGAGAATTCCATGGACAAAGGAGCCTGGTGGGCTACAGTTTATGGGGTTGCAAATCTTCTAAAATGTTTTATTCTTTTCACAAATTTAACTTCAAAGTGTTTTTTAAGTGCTGATTCCTAATTTTATCCAAGAGGAAATTAAGAAGTGGTAAGACAGCCCCACAGGTTAAGTTACTTAGCTTTGAAGCCTTAACTTCCTCATTGGCAAAATGGAAATAATCTTAGTACTGATCTCAGGAGAATGTTATGAGGATACTGTACATAAGGGTTGGATACGGTATCTGACATATAAAAAGCCCTCAAAAGATCTACTATTTTGTACAAATCAAATATACAAGCTGGTCTGATTTCCATGCCAAACTAGCCTTGCACCTCAGGAGAGCATATACAGTTATCATTCAAATTCAAACCACGAGCCAATAACAGACTAGAGACACCTGTCAACAGGTGACCTATTGTCAAGAAAAACATAAAATTACTTAATGCCAGAAAAAGCTGCATGTTGCAAGAAGCATTCAAAGTTCACATGCTCAGGACAAAGGAGAAAATAACACAAAATCACTGACAACCAGATAACAGAACAGCTCTTCCGGAGCCATTATTTTAAAGAGAATAAATACAGAGAGCAAGTAAATGCTCCTGTAAGATGCTGCATGCCAAAAGCAGGGTCTTTTTAGGAAGTGTCACTTCTGGTGTTTTGCAAACTCCCAGCGGCCAGTGCAGGGACACTGGATTTGGAAGGCCACACACCTGAGCTCCCCCACGGCATGCATCCGGCGAGCCGGTTTCCGTGGCAGCATAGGGAAGGTAAGAGGTGGGACCCGGGACAGGACCGGTGATGGATGAGATCCTGCACAGACAGAGGGCCTGGGCAGCCCTGCGAGGAGAAAGGAAGCCCCGACGCCCTGGGAAGGGGAACCCTGCTCCCGCTCCAGCACTCCTGAAGGGGGGTCACTCTGCAGCGGGGACCACCCTGGGCACTGAACGGTGATGAACAGCATTCCTGCTCTCTACCCACCAGGCGCCACACAGCTGTGGCAACGGCAAGGCTCTGGCAGGCACTGGCCCCGTCTCCCACAGACTCGGGGGCCCAGGCCTGACGCCCGTATTTCCTGGTCCTCCTGCTCACCAGCTTGTGCCCTTGGAAAAGTTACTAAGCCTCCCTGAGCCTCAATCTTTCCACCAGTGCAAAGGGGGCAATAAGGGCCCCACTTTCTGGGATCAGAGAAGCAGCCCCATCCAGTCTGCATGTGTGAAGAACTAAGGACGGTGCCTTTGACAGAAAAGGGTTATTTGAAATAAATTTTGTATAAAAGTTAATTAAAAGCTGTTCCCTTTCCACTGTAACCTAAAATGACTTTTTAATGAATAGAAAATTACAACACATCCCTGCTGTTATCTTATTCTCCTTCAAAAAGAAGTCCTCTTTTATTTTTCTTTTCTTTCAGCAAGCTTTCTCTTTTTCTTTTTGTCATTTAAAGAGATAATTAACAGTGATCTTAATGTAAAACAAAGAGATCAAAATTAAATTCACACCACATTACATGGCTATCGCTTTCAAGTATGCTCTTCTAAGGTTTCGGGGTTTTTTTTTGAAGCTCAACAGGGAGACCCAGAGCCTCCTACAGACAGGGACCCGCTTCCCACTGGGCAGGCCAGGCCAGCCATCCCCCTTCAGGCCCAAGGGCTTCAGGAGCACAGGGGGGCAGGGGCTGAGGCCCCGAAGACTCCCGGTACTGCACCGCAGCCCCCAGCACCAAGCCCTCGCCCCTCAGTCCCCTTCCCCCCGCCCCGGTTAAGGCAGAGGGACTGCCCTGGGCGGTGTCTGGGCAGCGAGAAAGGCCCCCGGCTCATGCTGGTGACCAGCCGGCCCCCCACCACAATACTGGGCCTCCCTGGGGGCACTGAGCCATGTGAGCCTTTGAGGTCTGCTTGTGGGGAGGCAGAGGGGCTGACAGAACCCACAAGGGAGAGGAGGAACGAGGCTGCAAGGGGGGGGGTTCCCACGAGACCCCAGGGGCCAGCTAGGAGCTGCAGCCTCAGTCCTTGGCCAGAGTGGGGGGCACCCCACAGCAGTGGGAGGAAGGCCTTGGAAAGAAGGAAGGACTCCAAGGGCAACCTTCTGAGAGATCGATCAAGTTCCCCAAACCCCGAGGGACAAGCAACCTTCCAGAATTGGGAGTGAACAAAGGCCCGGGATGCTTGCAGGTCGGCAGAGCTCAGGGGGACTGCTGAGAATGCAAGGGCCAGAGTCATTCCGGGCATCCTTCACCCCGAGCAAAGACCAAGGGCTGGGAGGAGAGGAGAGCGTCTGGGGAGAGGCACCCACCACCCCAGCTGGGAGCCTGCCAAGCTCTCTGCCACAGTCAGAGTCAACAGGGCCAAACACCACTGGGGGCCCTGGGGTGTTTTCCAGGGGCCACACAAGCACCACGGAGTCCCCCACCCATGGGCTCCTGGAAGCCCTCAGTGGAGCCAGCAGGAGCCCACAGGCCTTACTGAGTGCGCCTTCCAGGAAGGAAGCGGAGGGAAGGGTCGCCCAGCAGAAGGTGAGGCGCAGGGGATGAGAGGGGGGCGGGCAGGTGGGCAGGGGTCCCCAAACGGAGGCAAGAGGCTGCAAGGGGCAGACATTTTTTCTCTCTCCCTTAAATGGCAGGAGGAAACAAACTACAAGTGTCAGATGCTTTTTCTCTTAAAATTCTGTGTTGCGACGATGACACGTGGTTCCACCTAAACTTAAGTTTTCTCAAACCTTGAAGTCACCAATGCATTTTTCTTACAAAATGTTTTTCTTAAGCTATGTTAATGAAACTATGTATTTGCTGTGGAATGTGCCTTTCTTCAAAATGGTTCCACCTAAGACTTTCTTTTCTCAAACCTTGGGCTGATAATAGCTCAACAAACCAGTATTCCTATCAATTGTTTTATGGCTGGGGGATGACACACCTCGTGCCATCCTATCTCAAAAAAGCATATTGTGGGAGAGGGGCCTGGTGACACTCCCTCAGCCTTGAAGTGTCTCTCTTATCTGATTCGTGACAGCTCAGTCGCTAAGTCGTGTCCGACTCTGGCAACCCCAACTGTCCATGAGATTCTCCAGGCAAAAATACTCGAGTGGGTTTCCATGCCCTCCTCCAGGGGATCGTCCCAACCCAGGAATTGAACCCAGGTCTCCTGCACTGTAGGTAGATAATTTACTGACTGACCTACTTATCTGATTAATAGCTTTCTAAAAGACGTAACAANAGCGGAGGGAAGGGTCGCCCAGCAGAAGGTGAGGCGCAGGGGATGAGAGGGGGGCGGGCAGGTGGGCAGGGGTCCCCAAACGGAGGCAAGAGGCTGCAAGGGGCAGACATTTTTTCTCTCTCCCTTAAATGGCAGGAGGAAACAAACTACAAGTGTCAGATGCTTTTTCTCTTAAAATTCTGTGTTGCGACGATGACACGTGGTTCCACCTAAACTTAAGTTTTCTCAAACCTTGAAGTCACCAATGCATTTTTCTTACAAAATGTTTTTCTTAAGCTATGTTAATGAAACTATGTATTTGCTGTGGAATGTGCCTTTCTTCAAAATGGTTCCACCTAAGACTTTCTTTTCTCAAACCTTGGGCTGATAATAGCTCAACAAACCAGTATTCCTATCAATTGTTTTATGGCTGGGGGATGACACACCTCGTGCCATCCTATCTCAAAAAAGCATATTGTGGGAGAGGGGCCTGGTGACACTCCCTCAGCCTTGAAGTGTCTCTCTTATCTGATTCGTGACAGCTCAGTCGCTAAGTCGTGTCCGACTCTGGCAACCCCAACTGTCCATGAGATTCTCCAGGCAAAAATACTCGAGTGGGTTTCCATGCCCTCCTCCAGGGGATCGTCCCAACCCAGGAATTGAACCCAGGTCTCCTGCACTGTAGGTAGATAATTTACTGACTGACCTACTTATCTGATTAATAGCTTTCTAAAAGACGTAACAATTGATGCTTTTGAACTGTGGTGTTGGAGAAGACTCTTGAGAGTCCCTTGGACTGCAAGGAGATCCAGCCAGTCCATTCTGAAGGATTCAGCCCTGGGATTTCTTTGGAACGAATGATGCTAAAGCTGAAACTCCAGTACTTTGGCCACCTCATGCGAAGAGTTGACTCACTGGAAAAGACTCTGATGCTGGGAGGGATTGGGGGCAGGAGGAGAAGGGGACAACAGAGGATGAGATGGCTGGATGGCATCACTGACTCGATGAACGTGAGTCTGAGTGAACTCTGGGAGATGGTGATGGACAGGGAGGCCTGGCGTGCTGCGATTCATGGGGTCGCAAAGAGTCGGACACGACTGAGAGACTGCACTGAACAGACATAAAGCATCCAGCTAAAGACTAGCAGGGGGACACTCCTTCTGCCCCCTTCTGATGTCTATGTCAGAAGCTTTCTCTGCCTCTTCTATACTTTAGTAAAACTTTATCCCACAAAAGCTCTGAGGGATCAAGCCTCGTCTCTGGAGGCCAAGAATCCTGGTGTCTTTCACGGCTCAGCAACAACCTTCTGGGGGACAGCAGAGTGACCACAGTCCCAGGAGCCTCCAGAAGAGCATGAGGCTCGAGGTCAAACCTGAAAGGGAGCAGGAGAGCTCTGGGGACAGCAGCCAGAACAGGGACAGGCCCTACCCAGAGCAGGGGAGGCCCTGGAAGCCAGGAACCAGGCCCAGTGCGCCTTCACATCCCCAGGGCCCAGAAGGCCACCCAGCCAGGGAGGCCCAGGAGACCTTCGCTTGATGAGCTAATTTCCTTACTCCCCGTGGACTGATCTTACAGCTCCGTGATGCTAAGCATGGGGGATGGAGGGGAACAAGGAACGGTCCCTGCGCTCACGACGCTGACAATCTGGGGAGGGACAGACAGCAGGCAAGGCCGAGTGGCATGTAGAGAACTACATGGGGGGAGCGCAAGGTGCTGGGAGGATAGGACAGGGCCCATGCACGGGGATGCCCTTGTGGGCAGAGACACAGAAGCTCAGCTCCCAGGGATCAAAGAGCCCTTCAGGCAGAGGCCTTGGCCACAACCAATGCCCATCCAGAAGCCACCCAGAGCCCCTGGCTCCATCTACTCCTCCAAAGCATAAATCATCCTTCTAAATACACGTAGCTGACATGAATAGATGGAACTGGATGCCATAATCTAAGTTTTTTGAATGCTGAGTTTTAAAATGAAAATACAGTGAAATACAATGATTCAAAAAGTTGTCTACTATATATTCACTCATCTTGCTTACTCTATATCTACTTATTTATCTACCTACAATGGAATATTACTCAGCCATAAAAAAGAATAAAATCTTGCCATTTTCAACAAACAAATAAATAAAGACACACAGCTGAGCTCACTGCCTGGCCACAAGGCTTCAGCGGATCCCAGCTCCTCTGAGGCACAGCAGGGCCCTTCCTCCTCACAGGTGTTCAGCTTCCTGCACCACCACGGCACAGGCAGGGCCTCTGTCTCCTCTACCTGAGCTGCCCCTGGACCCGCCCACTCCTACCTGTGCCCTAAGGCAGGGNTCTGAGGCACAGCAGGGCCCTTCCTCCTCACAGGTGTTCAGCTTCCTGCACCATCACGGCACAGGCAGGGCCTCTGTCTCCTCTACCTGAGCTGCCCCTGGACCCGCCCACTCCTACCTGTGCCCTAAGGCAGGGCTCAGGGGCCAGCCACCCCCGGCACCTCACCACCTGCCCACACAGCTTGTGCTGGGCATGCTGCCGCTCATCACACAGACTGCGTGAGGACCACCTTTTCTATTTTTTGGCCACAACAGGCATCTTGCAGGATCTTAGTAGCAACCACTGGACCACCAAGTGGAAGTCCCACCAAGCTGGTCTCAGTAAAACCAGCGCTCAGCAAAGGGCCTGGCACAGGATACCTTCCCAATGTGTCTTCAAAGAATGCAGCAAGGTCTTTTCCTCCTGCTTTTCTTTCTAGAAAGCCACCAAAGGCAGCCAGCCGTGGCTCACATCCTAGGACAGATCAGAATCACCTGGGAAAGATTTCACAAACTAGCAATAGGGGCGGGAGGCAGAGCAAGCAAATGAAGAGAGAGGAATAACCTGCTGGTGGAAGCGGGAGCAGAGCCCGGTCAGTTTCCCAAGAGTAGAAAACCACTGATTTACTTCCGTGTTTCTCAAAGCCATAACCTGCCTTAGCTTGGAAGCTTAGAGTCCCTATGTGGGGTGTCTGCTGACACCCCAAATCTAGTTATGACGGTCCTCAGATGATTCTAGTATCAGGCTTAGACGGTGCCGAGAGTGGGACCCAGCACAGTCTGTTCGGGCCTCAACTAAGCCTTTACTACAAAGCCTCAACTAAACTCTCCAACCAACCCTCTTAACAGATGAGTAACCCCTGAGAGTTGTCCCCCCAGCCCAAACGCACACAGTAAGCGGCGGAAGTGAGGGCCTCCTGGGGCTTTCAAAACTTTCCCGAGAACTACAGTAAAGCTGTATTAGTTATATTTTATATACAGGCATATACATGCATACATGCATATATACACACACAGCTCTACTAGGACGTCTGTTACAAATATACACTCCCAAGCAGCTTTTAGACCCCCGAGAAAGGAGCGGGGCCTGCTCGTTTTTTCTGATTTTGGGGAAAGGGGATGCAAGCGTGTGCACCCCCGCACCGCCGGGCACTGCCGCCTCCTGGGCAGCAGAGGGCGTGTCTGGGCGCCACCAGGTGACCCCACGCTGGACAGCAGGGCCAGAAAGAGGGATGGGGCCTGTCCTCAGGAGGCTGGCAGCCCTCACTGAGCAGGCCTTCCCCGCGCGGGCAGGGGTCCGGAGGCAGCACGCGTCCCGGGGCGCGGAGCGGTCAGGGTCCTCCGCGCGCCCCGGACGCTCCCCTTACTTGGCATAGTAAACCCAGCCGTCCTTGGTGGTCCTCTGCTCCCAGCCCGGGGGCAGCTCGTCCTCACTGTCGGTGTCGTCCAGGCCCGCGTAGCGCAGGGCTGCCATGGCTGCGGAGAAAGCGGTCGCTTGCCCGCCGGCCGCCGGGTCTCCGCTACCAGGAACTCACTCCGGCTTCAACCGCGCGCCGCGCGCCCCGCACGCTCGCGCCTGCGCACCGCGCCGCCCGGGGCCCCTCAGCGCCCGAGCCGCCGAATCCGAGGCCCGCACTTTCGCAGCTGCCGGAGCAAAGGAGGGCGGGGCTTCGGGAGAACGCAGGAGGAAGCGCAGAGCAGCACACACACAGCTGCTCGGCTGGAAGTAAAAGCCGGCGAGCGCCCCTGGGCTCCGGAGGCGGGGCCGAGCTCCTAACCCCGCCCCGCTCCGGGGGCGTGAGCATCCAATCCTGGGCCAGGGCCCCGCCTCCGTTGCTGGGCGACCCGTAATCACTTCCGCATAGCTCTGGCCTATCCCGCAGGAGCTCGCGCCACTGGGCATCCTGGGAAATGTAGTCCCGGGCCGGACTAGCGCACCACGCGGAAAGGGAGGAGGCAAGTGAGGTTGGTTTTCTAAGGCTACATGGCTTGTCCGGTGTTTACTGCAGGAAGTGAAGGCTCTTGCTCAGAAGCCTTACAGAGCTTTCCCAGGCTGAGTCACAGATTTTGTTATGCATGTAAAGTCAACGCTGTACCACGCTATAAAAAAGCAAATCCCCACGCACCTGCTGATGGAGGTGTTTTTTCATGGAGAAGTTTCTTCCAGTCTCAGCATGGTTCTATTGGTTACAATTGCCTGCCGTTTATAGATTTTTCCAGAACATTCCCTACTTAGAACTTCCTTCTGAGCGTTACAGGGAAGTCTGACTGTGACTTCTCTGCCCCTAGTTTACAGAAGAATGCAAGACTCCACGTGTTTTAAAGTGAGGAAAATGGGAAGAAGGGGATTTTATCCTTTATCTTCAAGTCCTTTTATCAGGACTTTTATCTTCAAGTCCTGGGATTGATGTTGCCTTGGAATTTCTGCTCTGCCTGCTCTTTAGAGGAGAGACTTGCTTTCCTGGGAAGTTACCCAGTCGAAAGCTAACCTAAGGTAAGCATGTTTCAGTTTTGACAGACCCACTATCCCATCGCAGATCCATCACATCACTCTTTCCAAACCCATGTACATTTAAGTGAGCTACTATTAATCTGTCAGCTTCTGCTCATCCCAATTTAACCCCTTGCCCCTGTCACCCAAGCCAACTTATTCCTTTGATGTGAATAGGAAATTAAGTAAGTAAAGTCGCTCAGTTTAGTCCAACTCTTTGTGACCCCATGAACTGTAGCCTACCAGGCCCCTCCCTCCATGGGATTCTCCAGGTAAGAGTACTGGAGTGGGTTGCCATTTCCTTCTCCAGGGGATCTTCCCAACCCAGGGATCGAATCCGGGTCTCCTGCATTCCAGGCAGACGCTTTAACCTCTGATCCCAAAATCCCTTAGTGGTGAGGAAGGGGATGAATAAAGTCAATCTCCTTAGCCTCAGTTTCTCCAATCATCATCCGTAGCCTCTGCTCAGCTTCTCAAGGACCTGCTGCTTAGACTTATCTCAGGTTACCTTCATCAGACCCTCCACTGGCACCTGTTGCCCATCCTTGGCATCTTCCACAGATGGTGATATAGTATGGTGTCTTCTCCAAGCTGGGTAGTACTCCCCTTGGCAGGATTCTCAACTTCTCGTTCGAACCTCTGCCCTTCCTACTACCACTTTAAAACTGCCTCTGGGCTTCTCTGCCACGGACACCAGGGTTCCTTAGCCTCAACACTGCTGACATTTGGGGACCCCGTCATTCTGTGTTGCAGGATTCTCCTGTGCACTGTGGGGCGTTTAGCAGCAGCTCTGTCCTCTACCAGCTAGATCCAGTAGCATCGCCTTTCCTGCAGCTGCAACAACCAAAAATGTCCCCGGGCACTGCCAGTTGTTCCTGGCGTTAAGAACAGCTGATCTGCACTGACAGTAAAGCTGGAAGTTACTAGCCTGTGAATCAAATGCTGATTTGATGAGATTTATTGAAGGCATTGAGGAGCCCATTTCTGGCCAGAGATTCACTAGGTGGTACCTAGATCCTACCGGTTCTGATTGCTGAGTTGTCTAGCATCATCTGAGGGCATTTGCCTCTCTAATTCCTGGCCCATCCTCAGGTGAGAGACAGGAGCTGACAAGTCTGACTGGGTGGCCCAGACTACCTATCATGGTTCCAAATGGTTATGATGACCTCATTTTATTCCTCTCTTCCTGCCTCTAACTGTTGACTTTGATCAGAGGTCAATGAAGAAAGACATTCAGGCATTTGGGGAATTGTGCAATTAAGCAAGTCAGATTTAGTATTTGGACTAAAGTCTTTGGACTATTTAAGTCTTTGGACCTCACTGAAACTAATGTTGTTTTAGTTACGCTTATTAGATTGCTAGCAGCAGAGACTCACTCAAAAATTTATGATCAGGATGTAAATGAGCTAAATTAGAACATTGTCATGACCTGCAGGAGCCCAAGGACAAGTCTGATTTTTTCACGGTCTCTTGCTCCTGTTCTGTGTTCATGGGCAACCTTTTTTTCCCCGCTGTTTCCTTACTAGCTTCCTTTCTTTATTCATAGTTTCTGCTCCCCTTGGACTTCAACTTGGATGTGATCTTGACTTAGGATCTGTCAGAGGGTGAACCCTGTTTGGCTTGTAAGATTATTATGTGTTTGCAGAGTCTTAAGCTTGGGAATGAGCTAAGATCCTCAGCATGGGCTTACAAAAGCCTAAAGGATGGTGTATTATTGTAAAGCCAGCTGAATCAATTGATTATTACATTGATTTAAAACATTAAAAAAATTTCACCATGTAGTTATATAACTGCACACCAGATGGTGCTATTACCCACAATTTTAGGGCTAAAGCCCAATTTGAGACATGGTTTTCTACTTTTGAAGTTTTCTTTCTGACTTCTGCGATAACACAATTTACAAACAGAAGACTAGTACATTTTCTGCCGAAAGCAATTTGGCATTACTCATGCAGTGGGCACAAGTTTCAGTGGAACATTCCTGAGAGCCACATTTCTTTAGTTCATTGTTATTACCAGGATGATGGTCATTTCCTTTCCCTTCAGACACACAAATGGCCCAACAATTCTGCAAACCTACTATAATTATTAAGCAAGAATATTGAAGAGGATTCTCAGGGAAAACTCTCCTGATTAATGTGGACTCAGTTAGAAAGTGTTTTTGTATTTTGATTATTCATTCAAACGCACAGGTAACAAAAAATTGTATTAGATCTCTTAGAAAAGTCAAGAAAAATGAAATGCCCCTTGCATCCAGAAATCAGTTGGTTAGAATAAAATCAACAGACAAAGAATGATGAGGGTTCTGAGAGCGGTTCCAACCAAGACCTAGAGGTATGCGGAGATGGGGGAGAGTTTTGGGGACAGGCTTTCCTATCATTTATCTTGGGAACCAAACTCAGTTACTGTCACTTGCAAGCTGTGTGTGACAGTGGCCAAGTCGCTTACCTGATTCCGTGATCATCAGCCCAGTTTCTACAGAGGAGGCAAATGGGGCACAAAGAATTGAAGTAGCATGTCCACGGTCACTGGGTGAGCAAAAGCCAGCAAGGTCTGGAATAGAACACAAACAAGGTCACCTACCCCAAACTCATCCTCTCAACCCACCACCCCATGAGCTGCCTTTCCAGAACAGGGATCCCCAGTGCTGGTTCTCAGGTAGATCCCCAGGGGGTTTTGATCCTCCATGGATGAGAGAAAAGTGAGAAAAGTGTATAAAAGAAGTGAATTTTTCTTAAAGGTAAATACGTTCCAGTTAAAGTACTGGGTTTTTCTTTCTATGAGATTACTTCTGTTCTTTTAATTTTTTTGGTAATCTATTCTTTTCCTTTTTTCCAACATGTTTTATAATGACATTTTTCAGACATCCAGAAATGTTGAGAGATGAGCACAATGAATATCCATACTACCCCACCCCTGACACACATANATGTAGTTATATAACTGCACACCAGATGGTGCTATTACCCACAATTTTAGGGCTAAAGCCCAATTTGAGACATGGTTTTCTACTTTTGAAGTTTTCTTTCTGACTTCTGCGATAACACAATTTACAAACAGAAGACTAGTACATTTTCTGCCGAAAGCAATTTGGCATTACTCATGCAGTGGGCACAAGTTTCAGTGGAACATTCCTGAGAGCCACATTTCTTTAGTTCATTGTTATTACCAGGATGATGGTCATTTCCTTTCCCTTCAGACACACAAATGGCCCAACAATTCTGCAAACCTACTATAATTATTAAGCAAGAATATTGAAGAGGATTCTCAGGGAAAACTCTCCTGATTAATGTGGACTCAGTTAGAAAGTGTTTTTGTATTTTGATTATTCATTCAAACGCACAGGTAACAAAAAATTGTATTAGATCTCTTAGAAAAGTCAAGAAAAATGAAATGCCCCTTGCATCCAGAAATCAGTTGGTTAGAATAAAATCAACAGACAAAGAATGATGAGGGTTCTGAGAGCGGTTCCAACCAAGACCTAGAGGTATGCGGAGATGGGGGAGAGTTTTGGGGACAGGCTTTCCTATCATTTATCTTGGGAACCAAACTCAGTTACTGTCACTTGCAAGCTGTGTGTGACAGTGGCCAAGTCGCTTACCTGATTCCGTGATCATCAGCCCAGTTTCTACAGAGGAGGCAAATGGGGCACAAAGAATTGAAGTAGCATGTCCACGGTCACTGGGTGAGCAAAAGCCAGCAAGGTCTGGAATAGAACACAAACAAGGTCACCTACCCCAAACTCATCCTCTCAACCCACCACCCCATGAGCTGCCTTTCCAGAACAGGGATCCCCAGTGCTGGTTCTCAGGTAGATCCCCAGGGGGTTTTGATCCTCCATGGATGAGAGAAAAGTGAGAAAAGTGTATAAAAGAAGTGAATTTTTCTTAAAGGTAAATACGTTCCAGTTAAAGTACTGGGTTTTTCTTTCTATGAGATTACTTCTGTTCTTTTAATTTTTTTGGTAATCTATTCTTTTCCTTTTTTCCAACATGTTTTATAATGACATTTTTCAGACATCCAGAAATGTTGAGAGATGAGCACAATGAATATCCATACTACCCCACCCCTGACACACATACATAGGGGTAGTCACACTTAATCTTCTGCCGTATTTGTTTTAATCAGAGGGAACTTGAATGCCTGTAACTTTAGGAGAGAGTGATTTTGTATTGTTTTGGAAGTTCTCCGGAATAAGTACGAATAGACTAAGAAAAATCTCCTGGGCCACAAGTAGGCATTCTCTCCTAGAGACCTCATCACAACCATTGCAGTGACTTCCAGAAATTAGACCCTTATATTTGGAAACATCACTCATTTATTTCATGTGTATAGGCCCCAAGTGTCAGTGTGGCTGTAATTGCTAACTTGCCAACATTCACAAAATTCTATTTCAGCCTAACTTCTTCCCTGGCTCCTTTCTGTCCTGCAGAGAGCAGGGCCCCCTCTGGGGGCAGTCATGTTGCCACAAGAAGTCCATTCTGTTTAAAATCTTCCACCATCTGTTTAGAGTGTCTTATTTTGACAGCCAGAGCTTCCAAGATGTGGCTCTGATCCACAGCTGTCATGAACTTGCAAATAACTCTTCCAAAGACTTTGTGTCCTGGAGCTCAAGATTCACCCCATATCCTGCCAGACTGTGCATGTAAATATGCCAGGGGAAAATAAAAACAAAAAATAAAATTATTGTGTGTGTGTATATACATACTAACCTAGTGGCTCAGATAGTAAAGAGTCTGCCTGCAATACAGGAGACCCAGGTTCGATCCCTGGGCTGGGAAGATCCCCTGGAGAAGAGAAGAGCTACCTACTCCGTATTCTTGCCTGGAGAATCCCATGGACAGAGGAGCCTGGTGGGCTATATATACACAGGCATAGCAGGGGCAGAGTTGAGGGGAAAGGCATAAAGAAAAAGAAACAACAGAAGTGATGACTCCAAAGCACTAAGCACAGCGCCAAGCGCAAAGCTAGCTCTTGTTATCGAATGTTATAGCATTAAATGTTTGCTACTCTCATTGTTGTTGCTGGTGATTAAAACTGGACCACGAGAGCTTTAAAATCCAACCTCAAAGTACAACTCTGATTTTAGGTCTGACCTTCACTTAATGGATCTGATAGTCCCCACTGTATAATAAGAGCTAACATTACTCAGCATTTACTATGTTAAAGCACTGTGCTAAGCACTTACCAGGAATTATGGAACTCTACCGGTCACACTGTAAGGTAGGTGCAATTATTAACCACCTTACAGATGAGGAAATTGAGGCTTAGGGAGGTAAAACCTGCTTCCAAATCAGAGAAGCCGTGGTGTTGCCATAGAACCTAGTTTTCTATGACTCTTCGCTATGGCACTGTGTACATCGCAGGGTCCAAGAGAGATTGTGGTTATGAACTTGGTAACTGTAAAAGACTGTTTCAAACAGACTCCTTACTGCCCTTGGCCAACGTGCTGTACTCCTAGGAACCCCCTCAGGGGGTGAAGGAATGACAGGAAATTGACAGTTGGGAGCCGCTGATTAGAGAAGGGTCTTTCTCCTCTATTATGCTCACTAAGGAGCATAAAACAAGTGCCCGAGACTAGGGAAATAAAATCGCATGGCTATGGTTCTGCCCCCCAGAGCCTCATTCTGAAGTCCTCACTCCTAAAAAGTCCTTAGCACAGTGTGTTTCATACTCCAGAGTTGTACTCAGGTACAGCATTTGTTTAATAAATGTCAGTTCATTGTGGCGGCGATGGTGGTTCAGTCACTGTCAGTTCATTAGGCTTGGTTAATCATAGAGATAGATATTAAAATAGCTTAGTAAACCTAGATAACATCTATCTCTAATAGAGATGGCTATTGCAAATGAAAGACATGTGATAAGAAAAACCTGAAAGAAGTGTCTTTAAAGTGATGTGCATACCTCTTCCACCCAACTTTCCTCCTTACTGCCATCTGGAAAAAATGATGTAATGCATGGAGCTCAAGCAGCCACATTGGACCATGAGATGAGAGTCAAACCCAGAGATTGGGAAGGGGCGGCTACAAAGTTGCTAGGTCCCTGGCAACTTTATGGAATTCTCATATTTACTCTTTACTCCCCAAATCCCATACTTATGTGCAAGAAATAGACCTCATGTGTTTAAACCATTGCTGAGTTGGCTGAACTGCCACTTGAGTTGAACCTAGACCCAAAGGTTATGCCTTTTTTACTTTTTACTTTCTTTTTCTTTATATCTTTTTACTTTCCAGATTTCAAAATGCCCTTTCTATAAACTTTTCTCCTGTTTTTCTTGTTCTTAAATATTTATTTACCAAATGAAATAAAAAGTACTGCTTTTTGATATTTTGAACTTTGAGGAGAATGTGGCTATAAATAGGCGTCCGGTCTACCATCTTTATTCAGAAGTCTGCCCGCATGTTTTTCAGACAATTAAACAGCATAGTGAATAGAAAGTTCCTAGTCTAGTGCCCAGTACAGGGCAGGCACTCAATAAACAACAATAATCACTATGTCTCTCTCATCATCACTGTTACAATTGTTATTATTTGATGACACCACCCTTATGGCAGAAAGTGAAGAGGAGCTAAAAAGCCTCTTGATGAAAGTGAAAGAGGAGAGTGGAAAAAGTTGGCTTAAAGCTCAACATTCAGAAAAAGAAGATCATGGCATCCGGTCCCATCACTTCATGGGAAATAGATGGGGAAACAGTGGAAACAGTGTCAGACTTTATTTTGGGGGGCTCGAAAATCACTGCAGATGGTGACTGCAGCCATGAAATTAAAAGACGCTTACTCCTTGGAAGAAAAGTTATGACCAGCCTAGATAGTATATTGAAAAGCAGAGACATTACTTTGCCGACGAAGGTCCACCTAGTCAAGGCTATGGTTTTTCCTGTGGTCATGTATGTGTTATGCCCGAAGTCCGAGTCCCTAAAACTGAGAGAAGTAAGACGTCCACGGCAATGCAAAAGCATAAAGGGGTTTATTGCTAGCTCGAGCTAGGGCTCCCCCGGCACCAACGCAGCGGCTATAGGGAGGGAGCCCCGAGTCTTGGGCTGCGCTGCTTTTATAGGGATTTTAATCAGGTAAAAGGGTACAAGAGGGGGTGTTCAAGCAGGAGGACAACAAATTGGCCACTTTAGGGGGTGTTTAAGTTGACAGATAACTGGTTGGTTACTTCCATCCATAGGATTTGTGTGTAGATTCTTGATTGGTTTTTATTTCCAAGGAAATCACAAGCTCCTGAACGTAAAGTCAGAAGGTTTAGCCTAGTGACTGATTGGCTCGTGTACAGTGGGGCTAGGTTAGGTAATTTGAGAGTTGATTGGCTATGGGTAGTGGGCTTAGGTTGGGTAATGTCCAAAGTTCTTTTGCCCGGGACCTTGCAGGATGGAATTCTTTTACAAGATGGAGTAGCTCAGGCCCTTCATCCTAGGGTGAGTGGGACCCTGCTAGGGGGTAGTCTCCTGGAATCATGACCCAGGTTTACAAGAATTCAAAACCTAGGCCTAGTGCAACCTGTCGAGCCTGCCATGGCTCC
>SJYW01044833.1:1782057-1800779 GCA_006410735.1 Raphicerus campestris | reverse complement strand
TCAGGTAAAAGGGTACAAGAGGGGGTGTTCAAGCAGGAGGACAACAGATTGGCCACTTTAGGGGATGTTTAAGTTGACAGATAACTGGTTGGTTACTTCCATCCATAGGATTTGTGTGTAGATTCTTGATTGGTTTTTACTTCCAAGGAAATCACAAGCTCCTGAACGTAAAGTCAGAAGGTTTAGCCTAGTGACTGATTGGCTCGTGTACAGTGGGGCTAGGTTAGGTAATTTGAGAGTTGATTGGCTATGGGTAGTGGGCTTAGGTTGGGTAATGTCCAAAGTTCTTTTGCCCGGGACCTTGCAGGATGGAATTCTTTTACAAGATGGAGTAGCTCAGGCCCTTCATCCTAGGGTGAGTGGGACCCTGCTAGGGTGTAGTGTCCTGGAATCATGACCCAGGTTTACAAGAATTCAAAACCTAGGCCTGGTGCAACCTGTCAAGCCTGCCATGGCTCCCGTCTGGTTCCCCAACAGTATGGATGTGAGAGTTGGACTATGAAGAAGGCTGAGCGCTGAAGAATTGATGCTTTTGAACTGTGGTGTTGGAGAAGACTCTTGAGAGTCCCTTGGACTGCAAGGAGATCCAACCAGTCCATTCTGAAGAAGATCAACCCTGGGATTTCTTTGGAAGGAATGATGCTAAAGCTGAAACCCCAGTACTTTGGCCACCTCATACGAAGAGTTGACTCATTAGAGAAGACTCTGATGCTGGGAGGGATTGGGGGCAGAAGGAGAAGGGGACGACCAAGGATGAGATGGCTGGATGGCATCACAGACTCGATAGACGTGAGTCTGAGTGAACTCTGGGAGATGGTGATGGACAGGGAGGCCTGGCGTGCTGCAATTCATGGGGTCACAAGGAGTCGGACACAACTGAGCGACTGAACTGAACTGAAATGCTTTATCTAAAGGTCCCACTAAAATGCCAATTGAAAAGCAAATGCTATGCCCTGTATGTATTTTGTAGCTGTGCTAATCTAAATCACACATTTATTGAACAGTTTTTCATAAATCAAGAGAATATTTGTAGTGACAGGGGATTTAAACAGCCTGACTTAGCTCCTCTAGGCAACAAAGCATGTTTTGTTGACATAGCAGAAAGAAAACGTATCGTACACCAAAAAAAAAGTCGTTCCTCTGCCACCTCATTTCCTCTTGGGCTAGGTTCTTGAAACTACAATCCAATTCTTACGATAAAGTTCAGAGAGAGAGAGGCATGCTAGGTTAGGTCTGTTCCTCACTGCTGTGTGAGTTTGTGCACGTGTGTGTGAAGGAGGAGGTGACGGGGCATGAAGATGCCATGGATTGATAGAGTCTGATGGAACAAACAGCACTTGGGCTTCCACTTCACCTCCTGTGTCCACTGGGTGCTTGGAAAGAACCTTAACTTGGCCTTCCAGTTCTTCAGCGCAGAGTATGAGGACCATTTATTATTCCTCTCTGAACCTCCAAGTTTCTCTTCTTTTAGGATGTTCTGGACTTACCTGATGGTTAAGAATCAGCCTGGCGATGCAGGGGAAACTGATTTAATCCCTGGTCCAGGAAGAGCCCACCTGCCCTGGGGCAACTAAGCCACAGCGGCTGAGCCAGAGCTCCAGAGCCCGTACCCTGAAACAGGAGACGCCACCGTGGTGAGAAGCCCGCGCGCGCGACAAAATGCAGCTCCCACTCGCCGAGACTAGAGAACAAGCCCGTGGGCCCTCACGAGGACCCAGCACAGCCTCAAGTCAAGTAATTAATGAGATGTTCAACCAGGACTCCTGGCAGTCCGGTGGTCAGAACTCCATGTTTCCACAGCAGGGGACACGGGTTCGATCCCTGGTTGAGGAACTACGTGCTGCCTGACCAAATAAATAAACCGTAAAAGAAAAAAACAACAACACTGCTCTACAGCGATGGTCCCTAACCTTTTTGGCACCAAATGCCGGTTTCGTGGAAGGCAGTGTTACCACAGACAGGAGGGGAGAGGGTGCTGTGGGGGTGGTGGAGGTGCTTCAGGCGGCGAGGCGAGCTTGGGGGCCGGCTCCGCAGCATTTTCTTCTATCTTTCGACTTTTGGATTCAGTTGCTAATACAGTGACTCCCGCCTAGACCACAGTTCTGTTTTCCCAGCTGCGCTTACTTGCAGTCAATTGTGTCTTCTGAAAACATTAAATGGAAAATTCCCGAAAGAAACAACGCCTGAGTTTTAAACTGCTGCATCATTCTGAATAGCGAGGTGAAATCTCCTGATATCCTGCTTCATCCCGGGAGGAGAATCCCATTTGTCCCGCCTATCCGGATCCACTGTCATCCCGGATATCCCAGTGCTCCTGTTCAGATAATCCTCATTTTACTTAAAAAATGGCCCCGAAGTGCACAAAGAGTGATGCTGGATGTTCGAATATGATAAGGAGAAGCCATGAAGTGTTTCCTTAAAGAGAAGAGGCGGAAGTTCTCGACCTCAGGAGGGGAGAAAACAATCCTATGCTGAGGTTACTAAGTTCCACGGTAAGAACAAATCTTCTATCCATGAAATTGTGAAGAAGAAAGAAATGTGTGACAGTTTTGCTGTCGCCCCTCAGGCTGCAAAAGTCACGGCCACAGTGTGTGTTAAATGCTTAGTTAAAATGGAAAAGGCAACGCTTTTGTACAATAAGGTACTTTTAGAGAGGGAGACTGCATTCTCATAACTTTTATCACAGTATAGTTATAATTTGTCTATTTTATTATTAGTAATTATTGTTAATCTCTGACAGTGTCAAATGTATAAGTTAAGTTTTATCATAGGGATGTATATATAGGAAAAAAAAAAGTGTATATATACATGGGCCAGTACCAGCCCTGGTTTCAGACATCTGTTGGGGGCCTTGGAATGTATCCTCCATGAATAAGAGGGACAACTATATATATTTCCACCCAGGGCTGCAGAGATGAGGTTTTAATAATATTTATCAAATATTTAAGAGGTACTGCTGCACTAGGCAAGTCTTTCACACATATTATCCAACCTATATTTTGACACAGGTACTAATATCAGTGACAGTTACAGTGAGGGAATTGAGAAGCAGTGGAGTAAGGTAAACAATATTGAGTAATTAGTGTGAATCAAGAATGATTGTTCAGGAGACTTCCCTGGCAGTCCTGGGAACCGCTGGAACTAGAGAAAACCCTTGCACAGCATCAAAGCAGCAGCATAGCCAAAAATAAATTTTTTAAAAAACCTAGAAAAAAATGTTTTAAACAGGGAAAACAACAGCTAACATTTTTGCATATTTGCCACATGCTCGGCTCTATCTCGCCCTTTCTAAGCAATGACTTTAGCTCATTTAATTCTTGCTAGAACAGTCATGAAATAGGTAGTGAGATGTTGAATACACAGACAGACAATGGCCGGACCATCTACGACAGCAGAACTCTGACCCACAACCTCTGCAACAGCCAGTCCGAGAAGCCAAACCACAATGTCGGCAACAATTGAACCAGACTGGCCAGGATTTGATGAATAACAGCCAAGTGTCTTGTATTTTGTTTCTACTTCCAACTCAGGACCAAACAGAGAAAGCCCAATACGAGCTGAAAACCCACAGGAAAGTATGCCCTGATTCTAGTTAGCCACGCTCCCTCCACTTTCCCAGTCAATACCCTGCAATCAGAGCACAGCTGACTCTCTTTTCTTACTAGAAAGTTAACCCAAGTGGTGGTCCTGATTCCCCTGAGTAGCAAGCTCTGAGTCAGTTACTCTGTTCATTCTCACTGGGGTCAGCTTGGCAAATTTCTACTGTAGGACAGCTTAGGGCCCTTTTGCAGAAGACAAGAGGCACAGAGAGGCTAGGAAGCAGGTACCTGAGTCACAAGGATGGTATTTATCAGAGCTGAGATCCCGTCTCTGGCCGCAGACTTCCCTGGAACTCCACCTACTGACCAAAGGCAGCCCTGGGAACCCGAGATGGAACATGGGTAGGGATCATCCAGAGCGCTGTGTGTGATGTGTGAGGCGTAGATCACGCCAATACATTTACCCAGAGGCTACACTGAGCTGTTGCTGTTCCTCTTTTTCAGGAGTCAATCTGATCCTTTAGAGAAACTACATGAAAGTCACTCAGTCGTGTCCAACTCTTTGCGACCCCATGGACTGAACAGTCCGTGGAGTTCTCCAGGCCAGAATACTGGAGTGGGTAGCCTTTCCCTTCTCCAGGGGATTGTCCCGACCCAGAGATCAAACCCAGGTCTTGCCCACTGCAGGCAGATTCTTTACCAGCTGAGCCACAGTCAAACCTGCCTCCCCTGCTTTGGAAGGTAGATTCTTAACCCCTGGACCACCAGGGAAGTCCCAACCCACTGTCTTTTCATTGAAATCACTCATCTGGTTTCAGGACTTAAGGAAGCTTATATTATTTATGTCTAACCACAGAAAGAATTCAGTGAGAGACAAAGTGAAAGATAAGAAGTGGATTTATTTAGAGAGATACTCCATAGACAGGATGTGGTCCATCGCAAAAGGTGAGCGTGACCCTGGGAGACACATCCTCCAAGAAAATGTTGGACATCTTGGAAGGCAAGAGGGCCTGGAAATATGAGGTGGTTCTGTTTCATGGGCTGGGTAATTTTATGGGATAGGTAATCTAAGCTAATATGTGGGAGGATTATTGCAACTGTCTTGGAGAAGGGGTGGGGATTTTCATAAAAGGAGCGGCCTTTTACGCTTGGTTTCCGGACCGGCCTTCGCGCTGGCAGGCGTGTCCTCCAGCTCATGCTAATGTATTACCACGTGCGCAGAATAAGGCGCAGGCTCCTGGAAGCAGGATCCTCCGCCATCTCGGGCTAAGCGTGGTTCAAATCGGTGTTTAAGGTCTCCAGGGTCTGTCGTTCCTCTCCGGTTTCACGTACTCTGAACAAAGGGGTGAGTCACCACCCAGGACGGAGGGAGGCAGCGGGAGTTTTCATCACACTCCTCAGAAAGGCACCCAATTTAACACTCAAGAATTGTTTACTTCTGGAATTTTCCAATGTAATGTTTTCTGGCTAAGTTTGACCGTGGGTAGCTGGAACCTTGGAAATCGAAGTTGAGGGTAGGAGGGGATGACTAGAATAGTGTGAAATTATGAACTCCCTGTTTACAAACAGCTCTGAGGAAGCTCTGCCGCAGAAGGTAAATATTAGTTTACAGCAAGTTAAATGAGGACAGGGAGAGTCTAGGGGAATAAAAGAGACAAGGTATTTTCTTTGCTCTTTGGACTTGTTCTTTAGTTGGTTGTTATTGGGCATATTTGAATTTTTCTCCCCCCCTCCGTCAACAGCTGTTACTTTTTTTTTTTTTTGGCCATTTGCACAACATGCAGGATCTTAGTTCCCTGATCAGGGATTGAACCTGGGGCCCTGGTAGTGAGAGCTCTGAGTTCTAACCACTGGTCTGCTAGGGAATTCCTGGCTTCTGAAGTTTTAAAACTGCCCAGACTTAAAAGATGTACCAGCTACACCTAAATTCTGAGCAGTACAAAGTTATCTGGCAGCAGCGAAAGGGTGTTGGCAAAAAATTAACCAGCCAATCTAAGAAAGAATTGGTATACTTAATTTGAGGATTATAATAACCTGAGAAGCGTATCTCAGAAATCTCTGAGAACCGTTTCACCCGTTAGAAGTCAAGACACAGTTTACATAATTTTGTTTTTGTTTTAAACAGAAGGCTGTACATTAATTTTTTTTTGGAGATGGGGCCACTAAGCCGTGCAGCTTGCAGGATCTATCTTAGTTCCCCTACCAGGGATTGAACCCAAGCTCTCTGAAGTGAAAGTGCAGAGTCTTAACCACCAGAAACTCCCAAAATGAGCTGTCTTGATGCTATGACAATGTTGTTGTTTATGGTTGAGCAGCAGATGTTCTTGCCGATGGGGGAGGTTTTGGCCAGCGCATGGTGTGGATATATGCATAGTTGGAGGAGAGAAGAAACTGAAAGAGAATTTTTAAATTGTTTAAATTTTTCTTATTTTGCCATAAAATGCAAATTTTATTTCACAAAGAGAAAAGGGCACATCCTAAGACGACTCCAGAAAACCAGCCAACTCCCTCGTAACTTCCACTAATAAAAGATAAGGGGAAGGAATCTTATTGGAAATGATTCCTCTAACATGTTTCTTTTATGAAGGGTGCTTATTGCCTTCATTCAGTATGGTCCCAGGGATCGAAGCTGGGCCTCTTGAATCTGCAGACAGATTCTTTACCATCTGAGCCACCAGGGAAGCCCATTCAGTATGGTCGGGGGAGATAATTAGAAATACAGCTTCTCAGACCCCATCCCAATCAGAATCTGAATTTTAGCAGGATGCCAGGTGATTTGTCTGAAGTTTAAAGTTTGTGGGCCACTGCTTTAGAAAGCCACTGCTGTTTTCCAAAAAAGCAGCCTACTCTAGATATTTATTAGTAAACTTTTAATTGTAGAATCGTTTTAGATTTACAGAAAAATTACAAAAAATTTGCATACATCTGACACCCATTAATATTTTGTATTAACATCTCCCCTATTAACATCTAACATTAATATGGTGCATTTATTTTATGGTTAACAAATCAATATGGATAAGATATTATCACTGAAAGTCCAGAGTTTATTCCCTCAGTGTTCCCCAATGTCTTTCTCTCTCCTGTGAGTCCACCAAGGACAATTTAGTCTTCATGTCTCCTTAGGTCCTTTAGATTGTGACTTTTTTGTTTTAATGACCTTGAGGGTTTTGAGGAGTGCTGGTCAGGCGTTTTGCAGGATGTCCCTCAGCTGGGATTTCTCTGCTAATTTTCTCATGATTCATCTGGGGTTGTGGGTGTTTGGGGAAAAGACCACAGAGATGCAGTGCCACTCTTATCACATCAAATTAAGGGAAGGGTGTCTGACATCCCCATGACTTATCAGCATCGAGGCTGGCCTTGATCATCTGGCTGAGGTCCTGTTCATCAGCTTTTAATTTTTTTAATATGCCCAATTTAGTGCATATTAACTAAAATTGGTATCAAGTCCTCCAGGTCCTGGGTCCCCAGCTTCCACCTCACGAGCTTCCAGACCATCTGAGCATGTGTTTTTCTGGCCTGGGTCCAGAAACCTGCTGGAGGCTAATCAGGTCCAGAAACTGGATCGAATCTGGAGTCAGACTGGTTCTGACTTAAACTGGAATTGAGTCAATGTGATGTCACTGGTGAATAAAATTTTTCAGGCTGAGCTAATAGGTTAAAGTTACTAAAGATAATCAAGAATTGCAGTGCCCTCAGTGGGGTCACCATCTTAGATAAGCTTATCCATCTATGAGATGCCTAGAGAAGGGGTTCTCAGCCAGGCACTCTTTGTAGCAACCAGAGGAATAGTAACTTTACTTCCTCTACAGTTTCTGGTGACCAGCATGGAACCCTCTGGGACACCCTACTCACTCCAGAGGCCACAGACAGCATCCTGGGAAAGCTGGCAGAAGCCAACAAAGGGTAAGAATTGTTACCAAAGTCAGCTCCCGTGGTGTCTGGTTGATCCAAATTCAGTTGTCAGGACACACATTGGTTATCATCCTTTCTTTCCCAGGAGAGCTACTGCCTTCTTGTCTCATTTTGTGTCCTGAGAACTTGGCTTGACAACCATCAGGTTGGGACCCCCAAAATATGGCCAAAATATGGTCTGCATTGCACCTCAATTTGTGGCTGGGGTCCTACTGACTGTTGCCACCTCTTGGGAGAATTGTCTAAGTCCTTCTTCNTTTTTTTTTTTTTTGGCCATTTGCACAACATGCAGGATCTTAGTTCCCTGATCAGGGATTGAACCTGGGGCCCTGGTAGTGAGAGCTCTGAGTTCTAACCACTGGTCTGCTAGGGAATTCCTGGTTTCTGAAGTTTTAAAACTGCCCAGACTTAAAAGATGTACCAGCTACACCTAAATTCTGAGCAGTACAAAGTTATTTGGCAGCAGCGAAAGGGTGTTGGCAAAAAATTAACCAGCCAATCTAAGAAAGAATTGGTATACTTAATTTGAGGATTATAATAACCTGAGAAGCGTATCTCAGAAATCTCTGAGAACCGTTTCACCCGTTAGAAGTCAAGACACAGTTTACATAATTTTGTTTTTGTTTTAAACAGAAGGCTGTACATTAATTTTTTTTTGGAGATGGGGCCACTGAGCCGTGCAGCTTGCAGGATCTATCTTAGTTCCCCTACCAGGGATTGAACCCAAGCTCTCTGAAGTGAAAGTGCAGAGTCTTAACCACCAGAAACTCCCAAAATGAGCTGTCTTGATGCTATGAGAATGTTGTTGTTTATGGTTGAGCAGCAGATGTTCTTGCCGATGGGGGAGGTTTTGGCCAGCGCATGGTGTGGATATATGCATAGTTGGAGGAGAGAAGAAACTGAAAGAGAATTTTTAAATTGTTTAAATTTTTCTTATTTTGCCATAAAATGCAAATTTTATTTCACAAAGAGAAAAGGGCACATCCTAAGACGACTCCAGAAAACCAGCCAACTCCCTCGTAACTTCCACTAATAAAAGATAAGGGGAAGGAATCTTATTGGAAATGATTCCTCTAACATGTTTCTTTTATGAAGGGTGCTTATTGCCTTCATTCAGTATGGTCCCAGGGATCGAAGCTGGGCCTCTTGAATCTGCAGACAGATTCTTTACCATCTGAGCCACCAGGGAAGCCCATTCAGTATGGTCGGGGGAGATAATTAGAAATACAGCTTCTCAGACCCCATCCCAATCAGAATCTGAATTTTAGCAGGATGCCAGGTGATTTGTCTGAAGTTTAAAGTTTGTGGGCCACTGCTTTAGAAAGCCACTGCTGTTTTCCAAAAAAGCAGCCTACTCTAGATATTTATTAGTAAACTTTTAATTGTAGAATCGTTTTAGATTTACAGAAAAATTACAAAAAATTTGCATACATCTGACACCCATTAATATTTTGTATTAACATCTCCCCTATTAACATCTAACATTAATATGGTGCATTTATTTTATGGTTAACAAATCAATATGGATAAGATATTATCACTGAAAGTCCAGAGTTTATTCCCTCAGTGTTCCCCAATGTCTTTCTCTCTCCTGTGAGTCCACCAAGGACAATTTAGTCTTCATGTCTCCTTAGGTCCTTTAGATTGTGACTTTTTTGTTTTAATGACCTTGAGGGTTTTGAGGAGTGCTGGTCAGGCGTTTTGCAGGATGTCCCTCAGCTGGGATTTCTCTGCTAATTTTCTCATGATTCATCTGGGGTTGTGGGTGTTTGGGGAAAAGACCACAGAGATGCAGTGCCACTCTTATCACATCAAATTAAGGGAAGGGTGTCTGACATCCCCATGACTTATCAGCATCGAGGCTGGCCTTGATCATCTGGCTGAGGTCCTGTTCATCAGCTTTTAATTTTTTTTGATATGCCCAATTTAGTGCATATTAACTAAAATTGGTATCAAGTCCTCCAGGTCCTGGGTCCCCAGCTTCCACCTCACGAGCTTCCAGACCATCTGAGCATGTGTTTTTCTGGCCTGGGTCCAGAAACCTGCTGGAGGCTAATCAGGTCCAGAAACTGGATCGAATCTGGAGTCAGACTGGTTCTGACTTAAACTGGAATTGAGTCAATGTGATGTCACTGGTGAATAAAATTTTTCAGGCTGAGCTAATAGGTTAAAGTTACTAAAGATAATCAAGAATTGCAGTGCCCTCAGTGGGGTCACCATCTTAGATAAGCTTATCCATCTATGAGATGCCTAGAGAAGGGGTTCTCAGCCAGGCACTCTTTGTAGCAACCAGAGGAATAGTAACTTTACTTCCTCTACAGTTTCTGGTGACCAGCATGGAACCCTCTGGGACACCCTACTCACTCCAGAGGCCACAGACAGCATCCTGGGAAAGCTGGCAGAAGCCAACAAAGGGTAAGAATTGTTACCAAAGTCAGCTCCCGTGGTGTCTGGTTGATCCAAATTCAGTTGTCAGGACACACATTGGTTATCATCCTTTCTTTCCCAGGAGAGCTACTGCCTTCTTGTCTCATTTTGTGTCCTGAGAACTTGGCTTGACAACCATCAGGTTGGGACCCCCAAAATATGGCCAAAATATGGTCTGCATTGCACCTCAATTTGTGGCTGGGGTCCTACTGACTGTTGCCACCTCTTGGGAGAATTGTCTAAGTCCTTCTTCCTTTTGACTGTCTCTGGGAGTGACTCTGGATCTGCAGAGGGCAGTAGCTTTTGCCCTCTCTTTGGGGACGTCTCTTGTATTCAAGCAGTTGTTCAATACTACCAGGCATATTTACTGCTCTCTCAGCTGAAACCTGGCAACATATTTGAAAGGATTTTTTTTTTAAGTAACTCTGTGGTCATATAGGAGTGGAAAACTTTTTTCTTCCCTTCTAATTTCTTTGACTAAGCTGATAATTAAAATGGCATAAGACAAATTAACAGAAGAAAAACAAATGTCGTACATCAGGAAGCCCCACAAAAATGTGAGGTTCTCTGGCAATCAAGTAGCTGAGGCTTACATACCTAGCTAAGCAGAAAGGGGTAAGGGCCAGGAGCTTCAAAGGGGTGGAAGATGGTTCACAAGAAGATGAGAAGAACAAATGTTTGGTAAACAAATGTTTGCCTTGCCATGCTGATAACACTTTCTGATGTTGACTTTAAAAAGTTCACAGTTTGAGAGATGTGAGTTAAGTTTTGTTTGGGACAAGATGAGGACTGCAGATAGTGCTGAGAAACTGCTCCAAAGAGACAGGAAGTCAGGTGGTACAGGGCAGCAGAGAGGTCAGTTTACATGTAATTTTGGTGAAGGAGGGGATATGTGCAATCAAGCTCATATTTTTTGCAGAATATTTCTGCTAGTCATGAGGACCAGTCATCACCATGAAGGAATTTAGTGCTTTTCTAATTATGAGGAGATACAAGAATTGGGCTCATAAAATCAGCTCCTGAAAATAGCCTAACTATAAGAACCTATCCAGCCAATTTTTTCCTAGAGCACAGAGTGCCTCATCTGCTCTCTACCCTCAACTCCTTTTAGAGATGTTGAAAATCAGCAGCTATGGAAGCACATGATTTAATCCTTGTAGAGGTAGATGGCAAGTGCCAAGTTGTGGTTAACACTGTGTAAAAAGTTATCTCTGGTTATAGTTCTCTTCCTGAGACCAGCCCCCTATCTAAACTCTTTTTAAGCAGTTGAGAGGGAAGGGAGAAGGCCTAAGCCTTTGACTGTGTGGATCACAACAAACTATGGAAAATTCTTAATGAGATAGGAATACCAGACCACCTGACTGAGACTCCTGAGAAATCTGTATGCAGGTCAAGAAGCAACAGTTAGAACCGGACATGGAACAACAGACTGGTTCCAAATCAGGAAAGGGGTATGTCAAGGCTGCATGTTGTTACCCTACTTATTTGACTTATATGCAGAGTACATCATGAGAAATGTGGGGCTGGATGAAGCACAAGCTGGAATCAAGATTACTGGGAGAAATATCAATAACCTCAGATACAGAGTTGACATCACCCTTATGGCAGAAACCAAAGAAGAACTAAAGAGCCTCTTAATGAAAGTGAAAGAGGAGAGTGAAAAAGTTGACTTAAAACTCAACATTCAGAAAACTAGGTCATGGCATCCAGTCCCAATCACTTCATGGCAAGTAGATGGGGAAACTGAGAGATTTTATTTTCTTGGGCTCCAAAATCACTGCAGATGATGACTGCAGCCATTAAATTAAAAGATGCTTGCTCCTTGGAAGAAAAGCTATGACCAACCTAGACAGCGCATTAAAAAGCAGAGACATTGCCAACAAAGGTCCATCTAGTCAAAGCTATGGTTTTTCCAGTAGTTATGTATGGATGTGAGAGTTGGACTATAAAGAAAGTTGAGTGCCAAAGAATCGATGCTTTTGAACTGTGTGTGGTGTTGGAAAGACTCTTGAGCGTCTCTTGGACTGCAAGGAGATCCAACCAGTCCATCCTAAAGGAAATAAGTCCTGAATATTCATTGCAAGGACTGATGTTGAAGCTGAAACTCCAATACTTTGGCCACCTGATGTAAAGAACTGATTCATTGGAAAAGACCCTGATGCTGGGAAAGATTGAAGGCAGGAGGAGAAGGGGACAACAGAGAATGAGATGGTTGGATGGCATCACAACTCGATGGACATTAGTTTGAGTAAATTCCGGGGGTTGGAGATGGACAGGGAAGCCTAGTGTGCTGCAGTCCCTGGGGTCACCGAGTTGGACACTACTGAGTGACTGGACTGAACTGAGGGAGGGAAAAAATTATTCTTAGATCTGCTGGATCTAACTGTTTTAGCTCAAAATAACCCTCATGCCAAAGTGGCACATACTGGGATAGCATATTCTCCTCCCCTTAGTCAGAAGTTGCCCAAATTGGAAGCTGATATTCAGAGACTCAGAAACTGTTTTTTAGGTCTTCTCTCTTACACTAAAGTGAAACTAAGACCCAGAGAAAAAGAAAAATATCCCAAAGCCTTCGGGAAAGTATTTACTAAAGGATTCTAAAGACACACTAAAGGTCTGGGCTTTCCTGGTGGCTCAGACTGTGTCTGCCTGCAGTGTGGGAGACTGGGGCTCGATCCCTGGGTTGAGAAGATTCCCTGAAGCAGGAAATGGCAACCCACTCCAGTATTCTTGCCTGGAAAATTCCAAGGACGGAAGAAGCTGGTAGGCTACAGTCCATGGGGTCACAAAAATCAGACACAACTGATCAACTTCATTCTCACTTTCACTTGGTGGAAGGTCTACTTCCTGACAAGAAAAAGCAAGGATAATGTCTTTGAACGGCTGGGTCAGCATCATGATATGGTATCATTCAGGTTGCAAGCCAGTTCTTTGAAGAATTAAAAACAACTGTGTCCTTGTCATGGGGCTTCCCTGGTGGCTCAGACAGTAAAGAATCTGCCTGCAATGCAGGGGACCTGAGTTCATTCCCTGGGTCAGGAAGATCCCCTGGAGAAGAGAATGAAAGTTGGCTGGTTCCTCGGTGTTTTGTTGTTACAGAGACCGAAGGAAAGTCTTGTTACTAAGGTGCTTTTGTTGGGGATGACTGAGACACCCAGAACTGCTATTGAGACAAGCACAGAAGTCATCTCCACCCCATCTCCCTTGGGTGGTGTGAACTCCTGTGATTCCTAGAAACTTGTGAGGCTATAAAAGGGGGGCTTCAAGAGGGAGATTGTCAGATAAGGCAGGTAAGTTTAGGTAACTCGTGCTTGGCATGAAACGTTGGCTTTCTTTGGGCCATGAATGGCTGTGTGCACTCTGTCTCAGGTTAGACCGCTCTGGTTACTGCCTGATGTGCGTAAGATGATCAGTCAGTTCCTACAAGAGAGGGTCATAAATTCTCTGACCAATATTATTTGAGATAATCAGTGTTTTGCCCAAAGACTGATTGTTCTCATTTTTTTTTAATTAGATGCTTTACTATCTATTTATTTATTTAATTGAAGTATGGTTCATTTACAGTGTATTAGTTTCAGGTATATAGCAAAGTGATTCAGATATATCTACATATAATATATGTATATAATGCATATGCAGTCTTTTCGGATTCTTTTCCTTTATAGGTTATTATGAATATTAAGTATAGTTTTCTGTGTTATACAGCAGGCCCTTGTTCATTATCTATTTTATATATAGTATTGTATACGTATTAATCCCAAACTCCTAATTTATTCCTCCCTACACCCTTTTCTGTTTAGTAACCATAAGTTTGTTTTTATGTCTGTGAGTCTATTTCTGTTTTGTATGTAATTTCACTTGATTTTTTTTAAGATTCCACATATAAACCATATCACATGATAATCATCTTTCTCAGTGCAGCTTACTTTACTTAGTATGATACTCTCTGGGCCATCCATGTTGCAGAAAATGGCATTGTTTTATTATTTTTATGGCTGAGTAAGATTTCATTGTAGGTATGTGGCACATCTTTATCCATTCACCTGTCAATCAACATTTAGGTTGATCTAGGCCTTGGCTGTTGTGAATTGCACAGCAATGATACATGCACAGTACATTGGGGTGCTTGTATCATTTTGAATTGTAGTTTTTTCCCCAGACATATGCCTTGGAGTGGGACTGCGGCATCATATAGTAAGCCTAATTTTAGTTTTCTTTAAGAAACCTCCATAATGTTCTCCATAATGGCTGCCCCAATTTACCTTCCCATTAACAGTGTAGGAGGTGGACAGTCACTCCTCTTTGTCTACATTCTTTTCTGCATTTATTATTTGTAGACTTTTTGATGATGGCCATTGCGATTGGAATGAAATGCTACCTCAAGCATTCTGGGTCTACGTCAGGTCATGTTCATTGCATCATTAGCACAAATTGATTAGAGAAGTCACAGTCCCTAACACTCCCAGTGCTGATTACTCAGCCATGGAGTTGCCATTATGCAGTCCAGTAGGATGATCACTTGGACAATGTGTCCTGGAAGCCAGCCACAAGTATTCTTTGTAAACAAGTTTCCAGAGGCAAAACAGACTAGTCTGTAGACAATAAATGAGCTAATAGCCAACATCCTGTTTTACAATGAGAGCTTCCCTGGTGGTTCAAATGGTAAAGAATCCATCTGCAATCTGGAGACCTAGGTTCGATCTCTGTGTCGAGAAGATCCCCTGGAGAAGGGAATAGCTACCCACTCTAGTATTCTTGGCTGGAAAATTCCATGGACAGAGTAGTCTGGCAGGCTTCCATGGGATCACAGTCAGACATGACTTAGCAACTAACACTTTCACTTTTACTGGTTTGGATTGAAATAAGTGGGGAAAACAGAATACAAAAGACCCTCCCAGGTTTACCCATCTCTGATCCAGTCTTGTGATGACAGCATTAGCCCCACAAGCCTTGCAGAAGGCCACCACACAGTCTGTACTGAGCCCCAGCACATAGCCGGTCTCCCCAAGGGAGCCATCAACCACCACAAAGATGTGGGGTCAGACTGGTACTATCACCATTCTCATAAAGTCATCTGTAAACTAAGGTCATGCCGTGGGACAGCTAAGCCTGTGTCCCTCAACCGCTGAGCCCACAAGCTGCAACTGAAGAAAGCCCAAGCACCACAACAGAGACAATTTAAAATAATTTAAAGAAACATAATTTAATTTGTCACAGTAATTTTATTGAACTCTTAGGATTATAGCTACAACTTACAACAATGCTAGTTATTATCCTAGGCATTGTGCTAAAAGGTTGACATGCATTCTTGCATTCAGTCTCCAAAGTTCCATGAAGTAGGTATTATTACTAGGCCCATTTTATAGATGAGAAAGATGAGGATTGAAGAAGTGAAGTGGCTTGTTCAGTGTCAAAGGACTAGTTAAGTGTCAGAGTCATAATGGAAGCATAGGTCTACTGAAGCCAGTGTTTTTGCCTCTCCTTTGGTAGGTGCTGGAGCTGCAGAAAGCAGTAAAACACAAGGTTTGCCCTCAGGCCTGGAAAGTTAGATGACTCGTGTCCAGAAATAATTGTTGAAGTAGAATGTAATCTTTTGCCCATTTTGAAATTGGATGATATTTTTATTGTTGACTTGTAAATAGATCTCTGTGCAGACTAGATACAAATCTGTTATCAGATGCATGACTTAGAAATATTTTATCCCATTCTGTTGGTTGTCTTTTCATTTTTTTCATAGTGTCCTGTGAAAAGTCAGAAGTTTTAAATTTTTTTTAAATTAAAAGTTTTCATTTTGATGAAGGTCAACTCATCTGTTGTTTTCATCGCTGCTTGAACTGTTGTCTAATCCAAGTCACAAAGATTTGCACCTATATCTTTTCTAAGATTTTTATTGTTTTAGCTTTTCCATTGAGGTCTTGAATCTCTTTTTAGTTAATCTATTATACAGTGGAAAGAAATGTTTCAAATTGATTCTGACGCATGTTGACTATCCAATTGTCCTGGCATCGTTTATTGAAAAGATTATTTTCCACCATTGAATGATCTTAGCACTCTAGTCAAAAACCACTTGCCCGTAAGTATACAAGTTTATTGCTGAATTCTATTGCACTGATATATGTTCATGCTTATACCAATATCACACTATCTGGATTACTCCAGCTTTGTAGTAACTTTTGAGGTCAAGGTATATAAGTTCTCCAATTTTGTTCTTTTTCCATATTGTTTTGTATGTTCTGGTTGTGAGCATTGCCATATGCATCTTAGAACCAGCTTGGCAATTTCTATATGTCTTTTTGCTTCTGCCAAGAAGCCAACTTGGATTTTGATCCTGATTGCGCTGATTCTCTAGATCGATTTGGGGATTCGGGGTAGGGGGAACTCAGTCTATGTCAGACTCCAAGCTAGGCACTCTACTGGCATTATTTCATATCATTCTTCAAGAGCCCTATGATGTAGTGATTACCATGTGCATTTTACACATGAGGACAGTGAGGCTTTTAGAGTGTCAGAATTCATGTTTCTCAATAAATAAATTCAGAAATGAGATTTTTCATGCTGTAGTTTTGCTGGGGGCAGGTGAGGGGACCTGCCTCCAGGACCAGCACCAAGAGAGGTGAGGAAGAAGCTGAAATGGAATGCGGTTACAACAGAGGCTTCAACTGACCCTGTGTAAAGAGCTAAAGCTGGGATGTCCCTTCAGCAAGGCCCAGAACTGAAGCAAGGGGCCAGGTGTCTGTCTCTCCTCATCATTATGAGCTGCCCCAGCACATGGTGTGAACCTGAGTGAAGCTGCTCCCTCTAGTGGAGGGCAGTTGCTCAGGAGGGCTTCATCTGTGAGCATCTGGGAGCCAGCACTCCCAGCAGCCTGCATCCCAGAAGGCAGTCTGGGTGCACCACTGCATCTGCTGGAAGGCTGTTCTGGCTCATCCTAGGCCATGAAGATAGTCAATGCTGAAGGGTAACATCGGAAGTCCACCAACCTCACTCCAGACTGTGAACTGCAGTGAAGACTTTATTCCCACATATATTAATTTACTAATATCATTTGATTCCATAATCAGCCCAGTTAACTTATAGTTTGGACCTAAGAATATAAGTAGATTTTACAAGAAGAAATTTAACTCAAAAATTACAGTATTATTTGAGATTGTTTTTGATATCATGCTAAAAGCACATGTTAAAAGTGAGTGTTCACTGTTAAAAAGGAATCTCTAGGACTGATTTTGGTTGCTTATTCTGGCTAAATCTACACCTTGGGAAAAAAATTCTGTCATTTTAATCTTCTTCTCATTGTTCTCTGAATACTCAAAAAATTTCTTTTCTCAGAGCCACCTGATATTTGAGTTTTGAGTACTTACCTCCAAAAAGATGAGGGCCCACCCATCCCCAGGCCTCAGAACTCGGTTTGCAGCTGATGGTGATGCTTTTCATCTTCTGAGCATCTCCTATGAGCAACGAACCTGGGCAGTGTCCTTCTTCCTGCACTATCTCATGAAATCATCACAAAACTTGGTGGGAATATTAATTTCATTTTCTAGATGTCCTCAAATATTATCTGCATTTTACAGATGAGAAAACTGAGTCAGCTTGTGGGTTGCTTCCTCCCTGTCAAAAAGGTGGCTTGATCATTAGCTTTGCCATTACAAGGCAAGGGGAGAAGACAGTCATGTCCATCACCTGTCACTGGGCCTCTGTGGTCAGCTGGTGTTGGCAGTCGAAAGGGTAGGACAAGGAGCAGTGGATTTTCCCAGACCCCTCCTCCCTCACCTTGGTGCCCAGAAGAAGGCAGAAGCCAGGCTGCTGCTCTTTCCTCCCCAGGAAGCAGGTGCTCCTGGAAGACTTAGACCTGGATGAAAAAGTGGCCTGGCTGTTGATCCAGCAGCCCTCTCTGTCGTTGAAGTTCATTGCCAGTGGCCGGAGATGCCGCCGAGAGATGCGCGCTGCGTGGGCGTTCTGAATGTTCGGCTTCAGCACCCATCCCATGTGGACAGCGACGAGCGCAGCAGCCCGTCCCACCCTCCCAGCGCGGCCGCTGCGCCCTCCTCGCCTCTGACCGTCGCCAGCAGCCTGCCCAGCGCCAGGTCCAGCGCCGGCACCTCGGCGCTGTCGGGCCACGCGATTGCCTTGCACATCGCCCTGTGCCTCCTTGCCCAGGCCTGCCGGGGCCTGTGTGCCTGTGTCCAGAGCTGCAGCTGCTACCCAAGGCAGGGCTCCCTATGGGGGGTCCCTGCCGCCTCTCTCAGGGCTTCTAGGCACGTCCGTGGGGAGGCAGCCAGAACATGTAAAAACTTCCCCAAGCAGGTGCTGATAAGTATACCCCTTCACGGCCTAAAGGGCTCTAGTCCCCGTTGAAGTCTGTCTTGCTTCTGGAGATTTTATAAAACTCTATTTTGTTTTAAAGTGCATTGATCCTGGTTTGTGATTATTATGTATTTCTGGTAACTTTTTATTTCATGCTGGTCTCCATTCCCAGTTTTTAGCACAGCTTGAATTTCTGTAACTCAAATATAAAGTGAAAGTGAAAGTTACTCAGTCGCGTCCAACTCTTTGCTACCCCATGGACTGTATAGTCCATGGAATTCTCCAGGCCAGAATACTGGAGTGGTTAGCCTTTCCCTTATCCAGAGGATCTTCCCAACCCAGGGACTGAACCCAGGTCTTCCACACTGCAGGCAGATTCTTTACCAGCTGAGCCACAAGGGAAGCCAAATGAATATAACAAATATAATAATATTACCAGGTACCTGTGAGGCTTCTTCCAAGTACTTCTCTCACTTCCACCATCCCACTCTTAACTGAATAATTAATATATCTGAAATCAACTATTACGAACTATTAACT
>SJYW01044833.1:1747735-1777081 GCA_006410735.1 Raphicerus campestris | reverse complement strand
TGAGAGTTGGACTGTGAAGAAAACTGAGCACCAAAGAATTGATGCTTTTGAACTGTGGTGTTGGAGAAGACTCTTGAGAATCCCTTGGACTGCAAGGATATCCAACCAGTCCATTCTGAAGGAGATCAGCCCTGGGATTTCTTTGGAGGGAATGATGCTGAAGCTGAAACTCCAGTACTTTGACCACCTCATGCGAAGAGTTGTCTCACTGGAAAAGACTCTGATGCTGAGAGGGATTGGAGGCAGGAGGAGAAGGGGACGACCGAGGATGAAATGGCTCGATGGCATCACTGCCTCGATGGATGCGAGTCTGAATGAACTCTGGGAGTTGGTGATGGACAGGGAGGCCTGACATGCTGCGATTCATGGGGTCACAAAGAGTCAGACACGACTGAGCAACTGAACTGAACTGAACTGAATGAGCAAAATACACACAAACACAAACACACATACACACTTTCTCTTTATTAATTGATATTTGGAGTAAAGAAATCTCAGATTCTGGTATAAAGACAGCAATAATTTTCCTTCTAAGCCTTGGCACAGTCCCTAAACATCTCTAAAACACCCTACCAGAGTTTTTGTAAAGATCAGCCAAGTTAATGAATAAGAAACCTGTATGTTGCTAACTAGTAATCAATTAACAGTTAATCATTATGATTGTCTACCAATTCCTCAAGATGATTGTGTCTCTGGGTGTGTATATCTATCAACAAGTAATAACAGCAGAGACATAATTTCCACTCTCAAGAATAAAAGTTTCTAGCTGAGCAAAGTAATGGACAGATTTCCTTTTAGCTCATGAGTAGTTTAAAAGTTGTACTCAACCTTCAATATCAGATCATGACTATTGAAGCTATAAAGGTAAAAGGCAAAAGTAGTCATTATTTCAAGAAACTAAAGCATTTCTTTTCTTCTGACTGTTAAACAGAAAAATTCCAAGCTTGTTTATTGTGCTTCTTGATGGATAAGAAATTGACAGGAGGTATAACTTTCTTTATGGCTTTGTGAATGTAAGCAGTCTCAGGCTTGGCAGATGTGTAATTCCTATTACTTTGAAAAGTCATTCATTCTAATGCTTAGTGAAAAGGCGGGCTTCAGACAGAATTAAGCACTGTTTCCTGAATTGGGGAGGACAGCGGTGTGTGCGATGAAGTGCATCATTCAGTCGGGAGCCCAGCTAATGAATGCTCTCTCTGTTGTTTTCATGGAGGTGTCAGAATGAGCCTTTTCTGATTCTGCATCACTGAATCCTTATGGAAATGCAAATTGTTTATCCAAGGACAGTGACTTTCCTTTTTGCTTTATCATTTAATGGACTGATTTTGTCAACTTTGCAGCACATCACTAGAATCCAGAGAAGGTCCATTAAACTGGATGAGAGGTTATTTTTTGAGAACTTTAAGTCACTGACTGCGAGACAGAGACTAGACATGTCCTAAAGAGATACTCACAGAGATACATGCTCAAAGAGAGTTACGGGGCAGCTACACGAAGAGAAGCAGAGAGACTCACGAGAAGAGAGAGAAGTAAGTTAGAGACACAGAACGGAAGATGAAATAAACAGAATGGAAGCTGAGAGAGAAACTGAAATACACAATGAGAAAGGAACAGAGTGAAGAGAAAGGTAGAAACAGTGAAGGTGCAAAACAGAGTCAGAGAGACGGAAAGAAATGGACAGAAAGACAGACTGAGTGGAAAATAAATGGTTAAAAAGGAAAAGAAAAGATAAGAAAAGGGGAAAAGAAACAAAAATTCTAAAAGCAGAAGCAAAAAGGGAAATTGAGACAGGCAGACAGAGAAAAAGAAACAGACCAGAAAGAGAAAAACCAAAGGAAGAACAAAGAGCCTTTTTAATGCAAAGATGGAAAATTGAGACAAACAAACGTGAGGAGAGCAGATGGAACTGAGCTTAAATCTGTCCTAGTCTCTTTACTAATGGTGAGCTTGTTTTCTCACTTCTCAGTCTGGGCTTCTATATCTAAAATGGTGGCCAAAGATATAATTCACAGACGTAAAGCATCCTGGCATAGGAGATAAACCAGGAATGTCTTAGTAAACAGAGATTGATCATCATCACCATCACCATTTAGGTAGAATTTGGACAGTAGACTTTAGAGTCAGAACTCAGGTCAAATCTTGCTTCACCCCTTATTCTTCAGGTAAATAATTTAACATTGATAAACTATAGTTGCTTTACCTGTGAAACTCTGATATTATTTTCTACCTCATAGCCTTGCTCTGCAAATTAAATGAGAGCATATTTCATCTGGGACTTTGCTTTGCACAATGTATTTTAGCAGTTCTACTAACTAGCTCAGTGTCCAGAATTCTGTAAGTAGTCAATAAATATTTAATCAATGAATGCATATTTGCTCTAAATATTAGTTTCTACAGAGTAAGGAAAAGCTGAAATGATGTTTTGGAGTTTCAGTGTGAATCACTGCAATAAAGTTTCCTCTATGCTTTGCAGAGAATGGTGGTATTAATTTGCACAGTTGCTAGAGTAGTGGTCTCCCTGAGTCCATTCTACTTTCTTAAGAACAATTGAAATAGTAGTTGTGACCATGAATATTTGTCTTATCCTGGTAATGACTTTTGGTCCTACTTATTTATTTATTTACTACAAAGTCTATTTGTAGAAAAGTGGTAGGAATTTAGAAAAAAAATGAGTGAATGTTTAGATTAAGAATAGTAAAGATGTATGAGGGACAAGAGACGGCGATCTTGGGAAGCTTTGAAGGATTCATATATTAAAGGCCATTGCTGATGCCAAGAAGCTAAGAACTAAGAAATACATGTTGGTTTCAAAAATCAGAGGTCATTACTGACTATGACAAGCAGACCAGGTGCTATGATACTGGTTAAAAGATAATTGGCCTGGAAGTATTTTGATCATTGTATTATTATTTTTTCCTGATTGTTTTAATAGTTCACATTTTTAATAGTTCACACTTTTAATAGTTCTTCTTGTTCTCTGTTACTTAAGTTGCTTTTTTATGAGCATACTCTCTTATCTCCATAAGGATATTAATTGAGTGACTGCTGTGTGCCAGGAACTATTCCTGGTGCTTATGTCATCCATTTAACCTCTTCAAGGTAGGTGATTTAGTACAAATGTTCCCTCCCAGTTTACTTTCATTTTTGAATATCTCTGCATGAGTCTTTCACGTAAAAAGCTTTCAGTCTGCTAAACAACCTGTGTTTTGATACTGTGAGCATGAACTAGAATGCTCTGTTTGGAGCCTCAGCTACATCAATGTTTTACACTAATATTTTACAGAATGACAGCAAGGCTTTAAGACATCTTTGTAAGGTTTATTGCAAAACTTTTACTCAGGATATATTGAATTCTGATTAGCATATATTATATAAATTCTTATACTTTAAATGAGGTTTAAGAATAGAATAAAATTCAACAGAGCTTCAGATAATAAGTTTTCACTTTATTGCTGTTACAAATAGTTTTTTCAAATGATGGTGACTTCAGTGGAAAATATTGCNTAAGACATCTTTGTAAGGTTTATTGCGAAACTTTTACTCAGGATATATTGAATTCTGACTAGCATATATAAATTCTTATACTTTAATATAAATGAGGTTTAAGAATAGAATAAAATTCAACAGAGCTTCAGATAATAAGGTTTCACTTTATTGCTGTTACAAAATAGTTTTTTCAAATGATGGTGACTTCAGTGGAAAATATTGCGTGAATGAGAAAAAGCAAAAGCAAAAAACATTTCCAGTATTTATGGAGGATAATACATATTTTGTAAACAGTTGCCATTTGGATATAGATTACCTTTTCTTTCTCACTATTTTTATACATTAACATACACACATGTCTGTGTGTATGTTTATGTGCACAGAAAGTGCTTTCTTAGAGCCCATTTTAATAAAAGTGGTAGATGTGCATTGTTAAAAAAAAATCCACTTGTGCATGTAGTTAAATATGAATTTTACTTTTCAAGTGAAGTTTCCTTATTTGTTCAATCCTCCACTCTGGGAGTGAAGTATCTTTATTTTTGTCTACACTTCTCCATCATAATACAGTTATGATTCTTTCTCTTCATTGATTATTTATCTCCTGTGATAGTACTTAAACATTTGGCTGTTTTATGCCATTACCACTTTTTATCCCCACCCAAGTTCCAAATAGAAAAGCATATTATAAATTCTAGTTATTTTAATATACTAATCATATAACAATGATGGGCTGTGATTTGATTTTCTAATTTTTGTTTTTCTATTGTAAACACATTGCTTTTTTGTGCTTACTTTTTAAAATATATTTCTTTAATATCTTGTACAACATTATATAGATTATTCCAGGCAATAAATCTTTCCAAGTCCTCAAAAAGATTGATGCCTTGGTTCCATTTATTTTCCCCCCAAATGGCATGCCTCCTTTCAGTTATATTTTGACGCAGACTGGCATGGCCTCTTTGCCTCTGAGTGGGATTTAAGATTACACTGGTATCCCGCAGCCACTCAGATTGGGAGTGGGGGTCTATCTTGTACTGAGCTCTTCCTGCAGGACTGGGATGGAAGTTGACTTCCCCTGAGTCCTGCTTGGGTTGGACAGGGAGGTGGGGGAGGAAAGTCCACAGAATACAAGCTCAGCCTAGCACTGCCTCCCTAATTAAATCTGCCTGGTTCTGGGTCAGAGTGGAGGCTTACCTGGATTACCTGGTGGAAGATCCCTCTAGCAGCAGCATGCTCAGGGTGAAACTGGGGGAATCAGCACCTCCAGCCTCTGTCCAGTGGGGAAGAGAAGAATAACTCCCCACTCCACCAGGACTGTACCCACTCCATACAGGCCAACACTACTGTATTAGTCAAGATTCTCCAGAGAAGCAGAACAAATGAAAGTTATATGTATCTATTTAGAAAGAAAGATAATATGTATATACACATACATATTTATACACATATTTATACACATACATATTTATACACATATATACATATATAAACAAAGGAATTAGTTCATGCAATTATCACAGTCGCTTGAGTGATGTCCAACACTTTGTGAGCCCATAAACAGTAGCTCCTCTATTTATAGGATTTTTAAGGCAGGAATACTGAAATGGGTTACCATACCCTCCTCCAGGGATCTTCCCAACCCACGGTTTGAACCCACATCTGCCGCATTGCAGGTGCATTTCTTACTGCTGAGCCACTGGGAAAGCCAGTACAATTTTGAAGCCTGAGAAATCCCCATATCTGCAGTGTACAAGCTGGAGACCCAGGAAACCCAATGATGTTCTAATTCTAGTATGAGTTTAAAGGCAGATAAGACCAAAACCCAGTTGGAAGATAGTAAGGCAGAGAAAGCAAATTCTCTAGTTTTTGTTGTTGTTGTTCCTCAGACCTTCAGTGAGTTGCATGAGGCTCACCCAGATTAGCAAGGACAATCTGCTTTACCCAGACTACAAATTTGAATGCTAGTCTCATCAGGAAGCACCCTCACAGATACCCTCAGAATAATGTTTGGCTAAATATCTGGATACTGCAGCGCCCAACAAGGTAAACACACAAAATTAACCAAATTGGGAAATTGAATGGTGGCTACCTTATTCTCTGGGAGAGGAAAAGATCGCTGGTGGTAGGAAATCAACTTCCTACTTTACCACACTGAAACACCTGGGGAGAAAGAAGGGATGCAGTTTTCCCCCTGGTGTTTGATTGGAATAGGGTAGGTATAGCCAGCCTTTTCCCAGTTCTTTAGCTGGAGGATGAGACTTTTCTTGGAGTTTTGGGGTTTTATCTCTTGGCAGTTCCATGTTGGAGGCTTCTCCCAGATATGTGGAACACAGTAAGAAAATCCAGAGGGCTCACTGTCTTGTTGAAATAATTCAGTTTATTTCCCTTGAGGATGCTGAGTGGAAATAGTTTGTAGGCCGGCAAGAGCAGAAGCATGGTTAAGGTGTCAAAGCCATAATCCAGGCAAGAGGAAACAGTGGCTCAGACTAAGGTATTAGTATTATGAATGGACAAAAATAGTTTTATTTGGATATATTGTAAAGATAGAACCAACATAAATGTATTATTGACTTGAATGGGGTGTATGAAGAAAAGAGAGGGAACTTCTTGGATGACTCTCAGATTTTTGGAGTTGTCCCTAAGATGAATTCTGAAAGATGTTAGAAATGCAAATCAATATTTGATTTTTCATCATATCATATTTGCGATAACTATAATATATTCAGATTAGATGACTCTGCAAGCTCAAAGGAAAGATTGGGCCTGGATATAAATGTGTAAGAAAAGAGGTTTGAGGATTGTGTGCCAGAGTCTTGGGAAGCCATTGCTGGTTCCAGGAAGATAAGAACTGAGAAAGAAACATTGGTTTCAGAAAGTGCCAGTCATTAGTAATCATGAGAAGAAGTCCAGATGCTATGGTATTTGATAAAAAGACAATTGGCCTGGAAGTATTTTGGTTATTATTATTGCTATTTTTTCCTCTGTGTTTTTAATATTTCACATATTAACAAACTCCTTCTTGTTCTCTGTTACTTCAGTTGCTTTTTTAGGGATGCATTCTCCTATCCCTGTGAGAAAATTAATTATGCTTGTTTAACTTTTGTTTGGCTCCCTTTGTCATATTTTCTTTCCCCATCCCTACCTTTCATTATGTATACTGCTTCGTTCTTCATTTTTCAGATTCCAAGTTTTCCTCAGAGAAACTGATTGATTATTCATGCCTCCCTACTCACATTTAAAAATTTATTAGGTTATATATGTCATGGAAATGAATGTACCCTCACATGTAATTGCTCCATGTTTATATTTTTATTTATGTAACTTTGTGTGGGTGGTTTTATGTCAATAGTATATAGAGAGTCTGAGGAATGATATTCGACACATGGCTTTCAAATTCTCTTTTGAGGCTCTGGTATCCAGACAACCTTCTATGGAAAACAAACAGCCAGCAAGGTGGGGATTATGGGTCAAGACTGGACTGAACAGGCTCATGGGACTTCCTCTTATATGCCTTTACCTAGAACTCAGTCACATGGCCACTTTTAACTACAAGAGAAATTGAGACAGGAAATCTTGATGTATATCCAGAGGGGAATGGATTTTTTGAAAGATAGTTGTCTGTGTCACTGCTGACATGGCACAGAAATGTTCCTTCACAAGCTTCTGTGTATGACAAGCACAGGGCTTGTCGACAGGTAGGCTTTACTGTGATGTATGAAGGGGCTCTGTGACAATGCCTTCTGGAAACTCTCTAATCTCTAAACTATGGGACAAGAGAAGATTTGGGGAAGATTGCTCAGAACCTAATTATTTAACCAGAACCCTTGTACAAGGTATCTCTGCTGACACCAATATTCTCCTCTGCTTTCCACATTACTACAATATACTGAGCTTTTCATATATTCTGTAGAGTCAGTTGGCTGTTTTTATTATCATATCTCTCCACTTTTGCCATTTGCGAATGTAATTTTCTGTCCTCAGCTAAATAAGTTACTCATCTTCCATTAGCAGATTTAAACAATTTTGATCCTATTAAATATGTGTTAATTCCTTGCCAGTAAATTATATTTGCAGTTATTAAGTCACTTCAAGTCTCCATCTTTTGCTTAAAGTATGCATGTGTGTGAATGTATGCACACACATACTGGGCCAGACTTACTATCATATTTATTTCTGCTGTGGTAATTTAATGTTGAACATGGATCTTGGTGACATAGCAAGCGGAAGGAATAAGCTGTTACAACAGCTCATCAGGAAATTCTGTCTCCTGCAGCTTTTCAACAAGTGACAGGGTAGGAATTTAACAAGGGACAAAAAAGAAACAAGATTTTTAGATAAAGTACAGCTTTCACACACAAAAAGTACATCTTTGGGTGGGTTTTTTATGTTTTACTTTTTGAGGTTCATAGCAAAGAAATTCTTGTAATTGTTATAAAATGTCTTGGTTGTCAAATCAATT
This sequence comes from Raphicerus campestris, assembly GCA_006410735.1. Lineage (NCBI taxonomy): Eukaryota > Metazoa > Chordata > Mammalia > Artiodactyla > Bovidae > Raphicerus > Raphicerus campestris. The sequence goes on along the minus strand of SJYW01044833.1, from coordinate 1,769,136 downwards.
TTAAGTTACAAATGTTTTTGAAGCCACATACTATGTTAGAAGTCCTTGTTTTGTCCTTTAGAAAAAGACAGCCACAATTTCTGAACGGTCAATATTGCCTTTCTATCCTGTGTAGTTAGGATTCTTCTTATAGGGAAGTGATAGTTTTGATTGAGATTCTCATGTAGGAAATGACTGAGTTCCCAGGTGTCTTTGATGCTTTAAAAAATTATAACTGGAAGTGTGAATTCCACTCCAAATTCATTGACCCATTAAGTGAATTATTAAAGCAGTTTCACTATTCCCATTATAATCAGGCTCCCACTCCCCCTACTCAGCTGTAATGCCTAATACCAATATCAGCAGTGATCTCCTATTTGCTAAATTCAATGGAAGATTTCAATTGCCTTATATTCATTTATTTGCATTATTCAATTTTGCTGACTATTCCTGATCTTTGACTTTCTCTCCTCATTTTGTTTCCCAACACTTTTGTTTTATTGTTTTTATTTTATTTTTTAAAAATCTTATTTCTCAAGACATATTCCAGTTTCATTTGCAGGCAATTCTTTTTCTGTGAAGGTCTTAGATGGTAATGTGCTCAGACATATTTCCTTACATTTTTTTCTTCTCTTATTTCATATTATTGATTCTTCTCATTTATTTCATCCACTGTTAAATTCTTAACTATTTTCTGTCTGCAGATAGCAGCTAAAATGTAACTCTAACATCTCCAAACTTCATTCTAAAGTGCAGATTTGCAAAACTGAACTGGAACTTCCATTTGGATATCCCATGAGTAATTAAAATTCATTAAGTGTGAAACTAAATTCATGATCGTAGTTCACCTCTGCTTCCTAACCTTTCCTTTTATTTTCCCACGTTCTTATTTCAGTGACTGATGGCAACCAACATGAAACTGTGCCAGTTTAAAACCTTGTATATCAGCCCTTGATTTTTCCCTCTCCCTTTCTGCTCCTGTTCATGAACTGCCAAAATTATTCTGTCAAGTCTACCTCCCTAAGAGCTTTAGAATCAACCTTCCCTTCCATCTTTTTCTTAAATTCCTGATCATTTCTCACATACTGCCCAACTCATCTGTTTTCCCTTTCTCCATTTCCTATGTCACTCTTCTTCCTTCTCTTGGCTTCGTTTTTTCCTCTGAAAACTGCCAGTCTCATGATATTACTACCTTGCAAATATATTTCAGTGCTTTTTCAGTCTATTTATCCATGCTCTCCCTTGGCTTCTCTCTCTGCCTAATCAATTTTCTTCAAAAGAAAGTAAATGCAATGCACTGTTCTGTGCAATTAAAAGTCCAGATATGTAGATCTGAAATGCCATAAGCATTTAAGCTCAAATGACTCTGAGATACATCTTTTCATTTGCTTTTTTGGCTAGTTGAAGCTGTTTTCAAAATCCATATTTTGGCTATTAGTAGCTTTGAGCTCATACGATTCAGCATATAGTGCAAGAGAAATTAAAGTTCACACTCTGATAATTGAACCCCACATCTCTGTATAGGATCTACTTGGCTCTGATATACCTGAACTGATTCATGTACCTTATGAGGTGACGGTGAAAAATGTTGGCTGGCTCATTCTAAGTCATGATTACACTCTTGGTTTCTAAAAAAGTGTCAGTTCTAGATAGTATAGACATAATATGAGTTGGCTGCAAAAGAGAATACTTGAAAATAATTGAACTGGTAAACATTATAATCATTCCTTACATTAAACCAAAATATTCAGTTTTTAATACTATATTGGATAACATATAATTTGTGTGTGTCTTTAGATATGTTCTCTAAAATTTCAAAGGTAAAAATTTAAAACTATATATAGTTTTTAGACAAAGGACTATACTACATATCATGTATGCTTACGTATATAACAGTCACAAACGGTATACATTAATAAATATAGACTGCCATGTTTGATCATTCAGATTCTTATGAAATGAATTTTCTGTTTTTATCTTTATGTAGAATATTTTTAAAAATATTTTATACTTTGTCATACGATATAAGCTACTTCCAACATGTATTTGTCATCAATTCTGTAGAGAATTTTTCTCATTTTTGAAATAGCTTAATTAAACAATTAACATGATATGATTTGAACTTCCCTGGTGGCTCAGACAGTAAAGAATCTACCTGCAATGTGGGAGACCTGTGTTCAATCCCTGGATTGGAAAGATCCCCTGAAGGAAGATATGGCAACCCACTCTAGTATCCTTAAAAGAAAAGAAAAAAACTCATACCAAACTCAAGGTTATATAGATTTTATTCTTTAATAGGTATGATTGTGCATTTTAAAAATTATGTTTGNGACGGAGGAGCCTGGTAGGCTGCAGTCCATGGGGTTGCTGAGTCAGACACGACTGAGCGACTTCACTTTCACTTTTCACTTTCATGCATTGGAGAAGGAGATGGCAACCCACTCCAGTGTTCTTGCCTGGAGAATCCCAGGGATGGTGAAGCCCAATGGACTGCCGTCTGTGGGGCCGCACAGAGTCGGACACGACTGAAGCGACTTAGCAGCAGCAGCAGCAAGGACCAAACTCATTGTATCTTTTTTTTTCTTTTGGAGACAATACAAGAAGAATCAAGGTGTGATTAATTTCTTCTGAATCTTAGTGAGCAAAACCAGTCTAATCCATCTTGATTTCCCTCCTGTTAAAGCCACCTTGGGCTTCCCTGGTGGCTCAGAGGTTAAAGCATCTGCCTCCAATGCGAGAGACCTGGGTTCGATCCCTGGGTCGGGAAGATCCCCTGGAGAAGGAAATGGCAATCCACTCCAGTATTCTTGCCTAGAGAATCCCATGGACAGAGAAGCCTAGTAGGTTACAGTCCATGGGGTCGCAAAGAGTCGGACACGACTGAGCGACTTCACCACCACCAAAGCCACCTTGTAGACTACCTACAATATTGACGTTGAAGTAAGACCAGTGACACAGGAAAGTCTAACATAATGCAACGTAGGAAATAAAAAATAATGTGTGAGTTTAAAAATAAAAATTTTATTTATAATGTAAATTTGTACTGATGTGGGCATTCTATATATAGGCCACTGAGAGCATCTTGGACACACACTAGAGCTGGGTTCATATTTTACTCTCAACCGTTTAGGAGCTGTGTGCTCTTAGGCAAGTTATTGAACCTCTCTGAATCTTTTCTCATCTTAATAATGGGTTAGCTAGGGATGCTAACTTTACAGGGTTGTTGGAGAGAGCAACAAAGTTATGACAGTAAGCGTTCAGTGTGAAGTCAGTGCTTAATAATAATAGCAATGATGATAATAGTAATAATACCTGTAATTTTCTTAACATAATTTATAATAGTGCAGCAATGCCGGATGTTTGTAGTCTTCACAGCAAGCCCGTGGTATAAACATTCTCTGCATTTTGCGGATGACTGAAACTGAGCCTCAGAAAGTTGAAGCGGGTTTGTTCAGTATCACTCAGGTCCCAAGAGAGGGAGTTGAATTTAAAATCTAGTTCTGATTGACCCAGAAGATATTTCTTTTGACCTGGGAAACGTGTTTTGATTTGAAACGGGAAAAAGGATCAATGTTTTACAACTATCTTGTGATTGATCCAAAAGCTTTCTGCCAGCTTCTCAAATCCTTTACTCTGAGAAGGGATTTCAAGTTACAGACAATGGTGGATAGCTAATGATTCCTCTTAGATCTTTGGTCTGTCCTGTGCTAAAGCTAGGCTTATCTTAAAAAAAAAAAAAAATCCGTATTGTTTTAAGCTGTTTTCCCTTTCTAGGAAAGCCTCCAAAAGCCCATGCTTGCTTCCAAAATTAGCAAGCTGTTTTTAGAGCAGTTTTTTTTTCATAAATCAGGTTTATTTTTTATCATCCATCTTTTATTTTAATTGAAATATAGTTAATTTACAATTCTGTGTTAGTTTCAAGTGTACAGCAAGCGGTTCAGTTATACATGTTAGTTAGCGTTAGTCACTCAGTCGTGTCTGACTCTTTGTGACCCCATGGATTGTAGCCCACCAGGCTTCTCTTGTCATGGAATTCTCCAGGCAAGGATACTGGAGTGGGTTGCCATTCCCTTCTCCAGGGAATCTTCCCAACCCTGGGATCGAACCCAGGTCTCTAGCATTGCAAGCACATTCTTTACCATCTGAGTCCCCAGAGAAGCCCTCAGTAAATGTACATATATTCTTTTTCAGATTCTTTTCCATTATAGGTTATTACAAAGTTTTGAGTATAGTTTCCTTTGCTATACAGCAGTAATAGTAGTTATCTATCTTATATAGTGGAGTATGTGTATGTTAATCCCAAAGTCCTAATTTATCTCCTTTTCCCTTTGATAACTCTAAGTTTGTTTGCTATGTCTGTGAGTCTCTTTCTGTTTTGTTCATTATATCTGGAGCAGTTTTAGATTTACAGAAAAACTGAGCAGAGAGTATTGACAATTCCCATAGATCTCCTCTTCCCACTCTGCCCCGCAACCCCCATTTCTCTTATTATTACTGCCTTGCATGTGTGTGTAGTATGGTTCCTCTGTCCATGGGAGTCTCCAGGCAAGAATACTGGAGTGGGTTGCCATGCCCTCCTCTAAGGGATCTTCCCAAACCAGGGATCGAACCCATGTCTCATTATATCTCTCGCTCTGGCAGATAGGTTCTTCACACTAGCACCAACTGGGAAGCTCATGTTATTAACTGAAGTCTGTAGTTATATTAGGATTCACTTTTTCACTTGGAGGTTCTATGGGTTTGGGCAAATACATGTAGAATGTTGCAGCCACCATTACAGTTGCGTGGAGGATAGTTTCATGAAAGCGCACAGTTTTTGCTCTAATTAAATATTTGAGTATTCACCTCTTCCTCACTGCTATTGCCTGAGACTGCTTAGGACTCCCTCCTGTCTGCCCTGATCTCCTGCACACGCTCCTGAGACTGCCGAGTTCCTTCTCCAGGCTCCCGACTCTGTCTGGGACTCTGCACTTGGACCTCTCCACCTGGAACTCCTCCTTCAGCCTCACAGCTCTGCTGCTTATGTGATGCTTCCAGCTGGATCTCCAAAGACCCCTTAAACTCATGATGCTTTAAATGCAGTTCTGCATTCTTCCCCTATTCACGTCCCATGGTTTTGTAAATGAAAATTTACTTTCATTTATTCGTTTTTCTGTGTGTACCTCATGGCTTGCAGGATCTCAGTTCTCAGATCAGAGGTTGAACCCAGGTTACCACTATAAAACTGTCAAGTCTTCTTAACGCCTGGACCACCAGGGGATTCCCTCATGAGTTTTAAAAGGTCCCATTCTTCCTGAGCCCCCCGTATCAGAGTTAATGTTCCATCGGGCGCCAGTTCCAAAACCTGGGTGCCATACTCACCATTGCCCTCCCCACCCCTCTCCACAGCCTGGTCAACAGCACATGCTGCTGTGGTTCCTGCCTCCACATGCCTTTGTCATCTCTCCTGCCATCATCCCGCCCCAAGTCACTAAGAGCTCCCACTCTAACCCGTCTCATCCCTGAGATAGAGCTGGGCTCCCACCCAACTCACAGGAACTAGCCACAGGTCACTGATATGATCATCACTCTCCTACTGAAAACGCTCCACATCTTTCTCTGGAAGCTTAGACTTCTCACTGTAGTTTCCAAGGCCCTTTTACCTGGCAAGAACTTACCTGGTTCTTCCTGCTGACTTTCTCCAGCCATCGAGACCTTTTTTCAGCCTTGACTCATTTTTCAATTCCTCCATCCACACCACCATTCCTTTCCACATGTTTTTTTCCCTGCCACCCTATCTCATCCCCAGGGCTTCCCAGGTGGCTCAGTGGGTAAAGAACCCACCTGCCAAGGCAGAGATGAGGATTCAATCCCAGGGTTGGGAAGACCCCCTGGAGAAGGGCATGGCAACCTATGCTAGTATTCTGGCCTGGAGCTTCCCATGGACAGATGAGCCTGGCAGGCTATAGTCCATGGGGTCGCAAAGAATTGGACATGAATGAAGCCGCTGAGCATGGACGTACACGTGCAAAACTTGACACGTGCCCAGATCAGTAACATTTAGCGTATGGCTTCCTATTTTCAGGTCTAAACTCCCAGACATGTCTTCTCTAACTGCACAGTCTAGGAAGGTCCTGCCCTGTTTTCTCCACCAAAGGACACTGCTTCCTTTATAGTCCTTATCACAATTTGGGACTTATTTCTAAATGTTTTTACTTCATTGATCTCCTGCAGGATGTCAGTCTCACCAGCTAGGCTGTAAGCTCCCAGAGGGCAGGGACTGGGTCGAATGAACTCGACTTTGCACGTGGTGTAGTATTTGACACGTAGTATTTGCTCAATAAAACATTTACTCATGTGGGGCAGGACAGTTTTGCTTTGCTTCCCTGCCTTCCCACCTCTCCTCTGAGGCTCCAGTAGCAAGGCACTTGACCCAGGAAACAGCATCTCAACTCGTGGAAGAGCAAAGAGCCTGAGGCTCTTATCTGGAGGACTAACACCTGGAGTCATGCTAAGAAACCACTCGTCTCAGCACTGGGGACGTTGCAGGTGCTTGGCCCTGAGACCAGACAGGGATGGGAACTTTCCTTTCCTCCTGGAGAGACGCCCGGTCCAGAGAAAAACAGTGGAAACTCAACGTCTGCACAATCGGCTAGAAGAGGGAGAGGGTAAGGGTAGGGGGGGAGCCGGATCTGGGGATATTCTCAAGGATTTTTGTCCCTGTCCCCAGTGTGATTCACATCAGAGATGGCCCACCCCTTGAGGTGGACCTCCACCCCCCAAGACTTCCAAAGGAAAAGCAGGAAGAGAAATGACTGTGACTGGAAAGAAGCCCGTCGTGAGCCACACACACATCAAAGTAACGGGGCGGGAGGGGCGGACGGGGGGATCTGGCCCCCCCCGACCTGACCCTTGGGAAAGACGGGCCTCGCTGGGTTTTCCTGGAGGCCGAACAATCGCTCTTTTATGGAGCAGCATGTTGTCATCAGCTTGTCCTCTGGGCTGCACCTGGGCCTCTGAAAGGGCTATTTAAGAAAAAGCCGACATTTATAGCCAGGGAATAGGAGCTATAAAAATATTGCCTTTAGTCCCAAAATGTTTGGTGAGGATTTTAAGACTGTCACCAGGGTTTTATTTTCTTTATTAAGTTGCTGTTTACAGCAGGTCCCCTGGTCACCCAGTATCACCGGGTGTGTTGCTATGTTAAAGTCCCTTCAGGCTGTTTTTCTGAGGATTAGGTTCTAGCAAATGTCCATCTGGCCCCGTTGCTGTTTGCTGTTCATCCTCAAGGTGGAACACACGCGAGGGCTGCATTCAGAACCCGGGGCAACATTCAGGGGGAAGTGATGGCATGAACATGGGAATGGCAGGAGCAAGACTGAGCTGTTTGGAGGGAAGACGTGACAGTAGATGTGCAAGCTGCCCTCTTCCCATGCAGGGCTCCTATCTGTAGCTGTGACCCGTGGGCCTGGAATTTGAAGAGAAGGCTGGGGATAGCTCTGGAGACAGCAAAGGCTCCAGCATTGAACAGAGATAAAGAGCAAGGGTGCTAATAGTTTGGGGGTTAAAACTTCAGATCTGGGACTCCCCTGGGGGTCCAGCAGATAAGACTGTGCATCTGCTGCAGGGACACAAGTTTGNCTGCCTTCCCACCTCTCCTCTGAGGCTCCAGTAGCAAGGCACTTGACCCAGGAAACAGCATCTCAACTCGTGGAAGAGCAAAGAGCCTGAGGCTCTTATCTGGAGGACTAACACCTGGAGTCATGCTAAGAAACCACTCGTCTCAGCACTGGGGACGTTGCAGGTGCTTGGCCCTGAGACCAGACAGGGATGGGAACTTTCCTTTCCTCCTGGAGAGACGCCCGGTCCAGAGAAAAACAGTGGAAACTCAACGTCTGCACAATCGGCTAGAAGAGGGAGAGGGTAAGGGTAGGGGGGGAGCCGGATCTGGGGATATTCTCAAGGATTTTTGTCCCTGTCCCCAGTGTGATTCACATCAGAGATGGCCCACCCCTTGAGGTGGACCTCCACCCCCCAAGACTTCCAAAGGAAAAGCAGGAAGAGAAATGACTGTGACTGGAAAGAAGCCCATCGTGAGCCACACACACATCAAAGTAACGGGGCGGGAGGGGCGGACGGGGGGATCTGGCCCTCCCCGACCTGACCCTTGGGAAAGACGGGCCTCGCTGGGTTTTCCTGGAGGCCGAACAATCGCTCTTTTATGGAGCAGCATGTTGTCATCAGCTTGTCCTCTGGGCTGCACCTGGGCCTCTGAAAGGGCTATTTAAGAAAAAGCCGACATTTATAGCCAGGGAATAGGAGCTATAAAAATATTGCCTTTAGTCCCAAAATGTTTGGTGAGGATTTTAAGACTGTCACCAGGGTTTTATTTTCTTTATTAAGTTGCTGTTTACAGCAGGTCCCCTGGTCACCCAGTATCACCGGGTGTGTTGCTATGTTAAAGTCCCTTCAGGCTGTTTTTCTGAGGATTAGGTTCTAGCAAATGTCCATCTGGCCCCGTTGCTGTTTGCTGTTCATCCTCAAGGTGGAACACACGCGAGGGCTGCATTCAGAACCCGGGGCAACATTCAGGGGGAAGTGATGGCATGAACATGGGAATGGCAGGAGCAAGACTGAGCTGTTTGGAGGGAAGATGTGACAGTAGATGTGCAAGCTGCCCTCTTCCCATGCAGGGCTCCTATCTGTAGCTGTGACCCGTGGGCCTGGAATTTGAAGAGAAGGCTGGGGATAGCTCTGGAGACAGCAAAGGCTCCAGCATTGAACAGAGATAAAGAGCAAGGGTGCTAATAGTTTGGGGGTTAAAACTTCAGATCTGGGACTCCCCTGGGGGTCCAGCAGATAAGACTGTGCATCTGCTGCAGGGACACAAGTTTGATTCCTGGACAGGGAACCAAGATCCCACAGGCTGCATGGCGCGACCACAAAAAAATATTTCATATAAGTTATTAGTTATATGACAATGGTCGGACTTTGTCAACTCTCTGAACCTTGGTTTCTTTCTTGTGGAATGGTTGAGAAAAACAGAGTGTGTGTACAAAACATACAAGCCACAACTTACCACAACAGGTGGTGGATGAAAGGGCTTCCCTCACTGGCGTCACACAGATGCTTGAGGCACCAGCCCCACTTCACCCCCAGAGCTACAGATTTGGTCCCATTGGTTCTTGCACAGAACATACTTCTATCTAAGGACTTCTACACACTTTATACTTCCCTTGTATTTGTCTCCCCGACAGGTGTTATCTCGGACACGGATCCTGTCCTTTTCCCTTCCGATTTCCTAGACCAGCGCTGTCTGATGCAAGTGTTCAGCGGCCGCTTGCACCTAGTAGCTTCCAGGTTGGATAGCACAATTTTGGAGCTTCAGAACTGGCTGATGCTTAGTGGACACTTATGAATGTGTGTTGCATGAAATTATCCAACCAAGAGGGTTTGGAGTAAAGAGATGAGTGATTTATATTCCTTCAATCCTATCTAATCCCTGGGTCAGGAAGGTCCCCCGGGGAGTGGCTACCCACTCCAGTATTCTTGCCTTGAGGACCCCATGGACAGAGGAGCCTGGCAGCCCATGGGGTTGCAACAGAGTCAGACACAACTGAACATGCCTCACACAATCTTATCTGAACTACTGTGCTAAGATTGTTTTTTTTAACCTAAATACAGTGAGAAAGGGCCTTTTCAGGTGGTGCTAGTGGTAAAGAACCNGTGAGCCACACACACATCAAAGTAACGGGGCGGGAGGGGCGGACGGGGGGATCTGGCCCTCCCCGACCTGACCCTTGGGAAAGACGGGCCTCGCTGGGTTTTCCTGGAGGCCGAACAATCGCTCTTTTATGGAGCAGCATGTTGTCATCAGCTTGTCCTCTGGGCTGCACCTGGGCCTCTGAAAGGGCTATTTAAGAAAAAGCCGACATTTATAGCCAGGGAATAGGAGCTATAAAAATATTGCCTTTAGTCCCAAAATGTTTGGTGAGGATTTTAAGACTGTCACCAGGGTTTTATTTTCTTTATTAAGTTGCTGTTTACAGCAGGTCCCCTGGTCACCCAGTATCACCGGGTGTGTTGCTATGTTAAAGTCCCTTCAGGCTGTTTTTCTGAGGATTAGGTTCTAGCAAATGTCCATCTGGCCCCGTTGCTGTTTGCTGTTCATCCTCAAGGTGGAACACACGCGAGGGCTGCATTCAGAACCCGGGGCAACATTCAGGGGGAAGTGATGGCATGAACATGGGAATGGCAGGAGCAAGACTGAGCTGTTTGGAGGGAAGACGTGACAGTAGATGTGCAAGCTGCCCTCTTCCCATGCAGGGCTCCTATCTGTAGCTGTGACCCGTGGGCCTGGAATTTGAAGAGAAGGCTGGGGATAGCTCTGGAGACAGCAAAGGCTCCAGCATTGAACAGAGATAAAGAGCAAGGGTGCTAATAGTTTGGGGGTTAAAACTTCAGATCTGGGACTCCCCTGGGGGTCCAGCAGATAAGACTGTGCATCTGCTGCAGGGACACAAGTTTGATTCCTGGACAGGGAACCAAGATCCCACAGGCTGCATGGCGCGACCACAAAAAAATATTTCATATAAGTTATTAGTTATATGACAATGGTCGGACTTTGTCAACTCTCTGAACCTTGGTTTCTTTCTTGTGGAATGGTTGAGAAAAACAGAGTGTGTGTACAAAACATACAAGCCACAACTTACCACAACAGGTGGTGGATGAAAGGGCTTCCCTCACTGGCGTCACACAGATGCTTGAGGCACCAGCCCCACTTCACCCCCAGAGCTACAGATTTGGTCCCATTGGTTCTTGCACAGAACATACTTCTATCTAAGGACTTCTACACACTTTATACTTCCCTTGTATTTGTCTCCCCGACAGGCGTTATCTCGGACACGGATCCTGTCCTTTTCCCTTCCGATTTCCTAGACCAGCGCTGTCTGATGCAAGTGTTCAGCGGCCGCTTGCACCTAGTAGCTTCCAGGTTGGATAGCACAATTTTGGAGCTTCAGAACTGGCTGATGCTTAGTGGACACTTATGAATGTGTGTTGCATGAAATTATCCAACCAAGAGGGTTTGGAGTAAAGAGATGAGTGATTTATATTCCTTCAATCCTATCTAATCCCTGGGTCAGGAAGGTCCCCCGGGGAGTGGCTACCCACTCCAGTATTCTTGCCTTGAGGACCCCATGGACAGAGGAGCCTGGCAGCCCATGGGGTTGCAACAGAGTCAGACACAACTGAACATGCCTCACACAATCTTATCTGAACTACTGTGCTAAGATTGTTTTTTTTAACCTAAATACAGTGAGAAAGGGCCTTTTCAGGTGGTGCTAGTGGTAAAGAACCTGCCCGCCATTGCAGGAGACATAAGAGATGAAGGTTCAATCCCTGGGTCGGGAAGATCCCCTGGAGGAGAGCATGGCAACCCACTCTGATATTCTTGCCTGGAGAATCCCATGGACAGAGGAGCCTGATGGGCTACAGTCCATGGGGTCACAAAGAGTCGAACACAACCGAAGCGACACGTGCATGCATGCAGTAAGGAAGCGTTGTTATCCTTGTCTTATAGAAGGTGAGACCTAGTCTTAGTGAAACGGTTTTTCTTAGAATCCTCAGTTTCTAAGCATCCATCAGACGGGGGTCTCCCACTCAGGAAATAGCAGTGAGGTGAGGCCCATCCGGCAGTGAAAGAGGATTTGGGGCTTCATGGGCTTACCTAGGAGATCAGTGTGAAAATTTCTGGTAAAGTTGGGGTAGTGAAATCTCAAGTTTAGGAGACATTTGTAGTCATATATTTGACCTTGAGGTGTGAGTCCCTGTCCATTCTACTTTGAATGCTTCTCACGATGGAGGGCTCACTACCCAGCAGGGCAGCCGGTTTTTCCACGAGAAAGTTCTGCCGTTCCTTCCTCTGCGCCTTCTCCCAGATTTCTCTCTTGGATGCCAGCCCCAGTTTAGTTCATGAAGGCCCCTGAGGTTGCTCTGTCTCTCCTGCCATTTTCCACTATTCCACCATTGCCCCAAGCTCCTCGGGTTCTCCCTGATGTGGGTTACACGGCCCCTCCCGAGGCCAAGTCCCTCTGCTCTGCCCCAGGCCTGTGGGAGTTACTCCTCTGGGCCAGCGTGTGGTGTGTGATCTCATTTTCAACCAGCTCCCTCCCCTCTCGCAGGACCGAGTGTTCTGGCTCTATCCATCCTGCCTCTGTGTGGAGCCTCTCAGATGATGGCTGAGGCCACCACATCCTTGGNCCCAAGACCAGTGTTTATTTTAGTCTTTTTCCTATTTTGCTTCTTTGACCTATTTGCCAGTTCTTTCTCTCTCCTCCCTAGGAAACTTCATCTGAGATTTTTAAAACACGGTATGTTGACTCAGTAGAGGGAACTACAGGTCTGGATTTTCTGGCCGCCAAAGCCCTTTCCTGCCTCTTCCCACCCCTTCTACATCTGGGACCCAGTGGATTTGCCTCTGATTCCACTCTTTTCACCATCTGAGTATCCTGGCTTCACCCCCCTCCTCAATTTCCCACTATTAACATGTCATTGATTCTCTCTTAACAAATGATTGATGCGTTCATGGAACTCTTTTCTACCTTATTCAAGTGTCCAACCATTATTTCCAATCATCAGTGAGACAGATGCCGCTGAGTGTCCCATGAAAACCGTAAGACTGACTCGTTCAACATCAAACTGATTTCACCCCCTCCACCTGCTTCCCTGGTGGCTCAGCTGGTAAAGAATCCACCTGCAATGCGGGAGGCCCTGGTTCCACCCCTGAGTAGAGAAGATCCCCTGGAGAAGGGAAAGGATTCCCACTCCAGCATTCTGGCCTGGAGAATTCCATGGACTGTATAGTCCATGGGGTCGCAAAGAGTCGGACACGGCCAACTTTCATGTCTTCCCCATCTGCTGCTTCTCTTACTCACAATCACTCAGAGTCAAAAGAAGGATAAGTAATGCCTTGCACCTATAACCCACCCAGCGTTTTCTCCTTTTCCTTTCCTTTCTGAGAATCAGGTCCCATGGACCTAGTTTCCTCTGGTTACCCACTTAGGGTTTCAGTCTCAGGAAGCATGTGCTGGAAAAGTGACTCCAACGCCATCCTTTTTATGTCATCTCAACCAACAGGAATAGCTTGACTATTTACTCAAGCCCACTGAAGGGGAACACGAGGTGGCTGGACTTCCGTCGCTAAGTTTCCGCCAGTAAGCTGTCATGGATTTAAAGTTGGAAACTGAGCTAATTTTCCAGAGAGGCGGGCCTTCTCAGAGGGTCACCGCAGCCTGCTGTCGCTTTGCTTGGGGGACAGGCGGGGTCACAAGCCCCTGAACTCCGAGGGAGAACAAGGGCCTCACTGTTGCCCCCCGAAGGCTGAGCACGATGTCCATGGAGTCCCCCAGGAGATCCACAGAGAGNATCCAGACCTGTAGTTCCCTCTACTGAGTCAACATACCGTGTTTTAAAAATCTCAGATGAAGTTTCCTAGGGAGGAGAGAGAAAGAACTGGCAAATAGGTCAAAGAAGCAAAATAGGAAAAAGACTAAAATAAACACTGGTCTTGGGAGTAAGAGAATGACTTGAAGCAATTTCTGTAATGCATTAGACATGGAAGCCAGACTGCAGCTAAGTGGAGATCAAAAAGTTAATTTTTTTTAATTTTTATTTTTACTTTATTTTGCTTTACAATACTATATTGGTTTTGCCATACATTGACATGAATCCACCATGGGTGTACATGAGTTCCCAATCCTGAACCCCCCTCCCATCTCCCACCCCATATCATCTCTCTGGTTCATCCCCGTGCACCATCCCCAAGCATCCTGTATCCTGTATCGAACATAGACTGGCGATTCATTTCTTACATATACTATATATGTTTCAATGTCATTCTCCCAAATCATCCCACCCTCTCCCTCTCCCACAGAATCCAAAAGTCCGTTCTATACATCTGTGTCTCTTTTGCTGTCTCACATACAGGGTTATCATTACCATCTTTCTAAATTCCATATATATGTGTTAGTATACTGTATTGGTATTTTTCTTTCTGGCTTATTTCACTCTGTATAATAGGCTCCAGTTTCATCCACCTCATTAGAATTGATTCAAGTGTATTCTTTTTAATGGCTGAATAATACTCCATTGTGTATATGTACCACAGCTTATCCATATTAAATAGAGTTTTTATGAAAGAGGGGTTTTAGGTTCACAGCAAACTTGACTAAAAGGTACAGAGATTTTCTGCACCCTGCGTAGGTCCCTGCTTATGTGCTGGGTCAGATAGGGAGGATATGTTGGTGTGCAACAGGACAGGGGGATCTGGCCCCCATCCGCAGGCTCCCACCTGGGCCCGGCTTCTCCCTCGTCCCCTGCGCCACCCAGATCCAGCCTCACAGTCCTGCACAGACCTCACTCCTGGTGCCAGAATGTGCTAGCCACGGCCACACACATCCATGCCCACAGGCTGCTGACCAGGGGGCGGTGCCCCCTGCAGGCTCCATGCTGGGAGGGGCTGGTTGAGGCCACAGACTCTGGAACTGAGCAGCCTTGGATTGAGTCCCGGCTTTGAATTTTCAGTTGTGTGTCATTGCTGTGAGAGAAGGTGGAACAACAGTACCTGCCTCTTAGGTGGAGACTGAATTCATTACAACACAGAAAATACTTAGAATAGTGCCTGCCCAATGGTAAGTGCTAACAATGCTTATTAAGTAGGTGGGAATGTTGAGTGATTCTAACCCTGGGCTGAAGTTTTGTCTCAGAGTGAGGCGGATTCTCCATTCAGTGACTTTTCTCAGACCCTCTGCAGGAACTTGGCCTCCAGATTCTCCCCTAATATTATAAGGGCAGAAGGAGGCTGGCTGATAGGCTCAGAGAAACCCTGAGAAGCATGTTTGCAGGTGAGTCTGCAACGACCCGATGACCCAACTTATTACACACTGTTTTAATGGATATATTAAAATGCAAAGGTAAGAAGTTAAGAAATACCTGGAGTAACAGGCAAATTTGGCCTTGGAGTACAGAATGAAGCAGGGCAAAAGCTAATAGAGTTTTGCCAAGAGACTGTACTGGTCATAGCAAACACCTTCTTCCAACAATACAAGAGAAGACTGTACACATTGACATGACCAGATGGCCAACACTGAAATCAGATTGATTATATTCTTTGCAGCCAGAGATGGAGAAGCTCTACACAGTGAGCAAAAACAAGACCAGGAGCTGACTGTAGCTCAGATCATGAACTCCTTATTGCCAAATTCAGACTGAAATTGAAGAAAGTAGGTAAAACCACTAAACCATTCAGGTATGACCTAAATCAAATCCTTTACGATTATACAATGGAAGTGAGAAATAGATTTAAGGGACTAGATCTAATAGAGTGCCTGATGAACTATGAACATTAAGAAAACTAAGATCATGGCATCCAGTCCCATCACTTCATGGGAAATAGATGGGGAAATAGTGGAAACAGTGGCTGACTTTATTTTTCTGGGCTCCAAAATCACTGCAGATGGTGACCGCAGCCATGAAATTAAAAGATGCTTACTCCTTGAAAGAAAAGTTATGACCAACCTAGGCAGCATATTAAAAAGCAGAGATATTACTTTGCCAACAAATGTCATCTAGTCAAGGCTATGGTTTTTCCAGTAGTCATGTATGGATGTGAGAGTTGGGGCTATAAAGAAAGTTGAGGGCTGAGAGTCCCTTGGACTGCAAGGAGATCCAATCAGTCCATCCTAAAGGAGGTCAGTCTTGGGTGTTCATTGGACAGACTGATTCTGAAGCTGAAGCTCCAATACTTTGGCCACCTGATGTGAAGAGCTGACTTATTTAAAAAGACCTTGATGCTGGGAAAGACTCAGGGCAGGAGGAGAAGGGGACAACAGAGGATGAGATGGCTGGATGGCATCACCGACTCAATGGGCATGGGTTTGGGTGGACTCCAGGAGTTGGTGATGGACAGGGAGGCCTGGCGTGCTGCGGTCCACAGGGTTGCAAAGAGTCAGACACAATTGAGCAACTGAAGTGAACATCTTTGTGTTGTAACCTTTTTTTTTTTTTTTTCCTACATCCAGTACTTGTCTTAGGATGCACGATTCTGTAAGTGGATTTACTGAAAGGCAGTAGAATGTGATGCTTAATAACAGGGACTAGAGCCTGACTGCCTGGGCTCACAGCTGGGCTCTGCCACCAGCTCTCAGGTCACAGGCAGCTTTCTGAGCTGTTTCACGTCTTTGTCTCCCGTCCTTAAAAATGACAGTGTGTGTGTTAGTCATTCAGTTGTGTCCGATTCTTTGTGACCCCACCAACTGTAGCCTGCCAGGCCTCTCTGTCAATGGGATTCTCCAGGCAAGAATACTGGAATAGATTGCCATTCCCTTCTCCAGAGGATCTTTCCAATCGAGGGATCAAACCCTGGTCTCCTGCATCTCAGGCAGAGTCTTTACCATTTGAGCTAAAAAGGACAATAGTAGTGCTTAAAATACAAGTTTATTGTGGAACTTAAATAAGTGAGTACTTTTAAAGCCCTTACTTAGAACAATATTTAGCAATATTGCTGGACTAAAGGGAATGACTAAGTTCTTAATACATATTGCTAATTATATCCCATGGGAAAGAGGAGTAGGTCTTCGCTTTTCTCCTCCTCAGGAGGCGGGGACAGTGATTGGATCAGGTCAGCTTCAGGACAGATCAGGCCATGTGGATCAGCCCCTCAGGGTTGTTAGTTCTTAGAAGGGTCCCACATAGAAATGGCTAGCTCTTTCTTTTTGCCTCTTCCTATGAGCTTCCTTCTCACGGTAGTAAAGTCCTGAGATGTGGATCTAGCCAAAGGGAGACACANTGTGGATCAGCCCTCAGGGTTGTTAGTTCTTAGAAGGGTCCCACATAGAAATGGCTAGCTCTTTCTTTTTGCCTCTTCCTATGAGCTTCCTTCTCATGGTAGTAAAGTCCTGAGATGTGGATCTAGCCAAAGGGAGACACAGGGGCTCTTAAATTGGGGGTAGGTTTCAGAGCCCAGGACACTGGGGTGCTCTGTAGCAGAGTCTGAGCCCCAAGCTCTGTTCTAACCAAGTTGATTCTGTGTCCCTTCCCCACTGTCCCTCATGCATGGGGGAGAAGGGATGGGTGGGTCAAGGCAGGATGCAGGTATGTCTATGCTCTCTGACCATAATATCATCTAAGAGTGCCCCAGAGCCATCATCTTTAGCTCTATTTTAAAAGGCTGTGTCCATTTTCCCACTAAGAAAAAATCTGTAAGAGGTGGATTTCCATTTTATATTTTTTCTTAGTGGTGTGGAGAGGTCCTTCAAGTTAGGGAGCAAGATGGCTGGGCATAATGGGGAGTGGTTGCTGGAGTCCAGAAAACACTGATCTTATTTTCAGAGTCAGAGATTTGGGGCTTTAGAATATGAACCAGCTTTTCTTTCCTTTCAGGAAACCACTTGCACATCCATTCTGAGAGTCTGGTAAACATGAAGGAGTCAGTGTTTTATGAGTGTCTAGTTTTCATCTCGGGACATCCAATTTGCATTGGATGGCGTTCCTTGCTGAAGGGTTCCTTCCAGTGGAAACCAGACAGGAAATGTTCCCAGAGCCTGGCCGCTTGGGTGTGGAGACAGCAAGTCCAGGGGACAGTCTGATGGTTTTGAAAGACCCACATTCACCATGCCTGCTTCCTTCTGTAANTTTTTTATTCCTACATCCAGTACTTGTCTTAGGATGCACGATTCTGTAAGTGGATTTACTGAAAGGCAGTAGAATGTGATGCTTAATAACAGGGACTAGAGCCTGACTGCCTGGGCTCACAGCTGGGCTCTGCCACCAGCTCTCAGGTCACAGGCAGCTTTCTGAGCTGTTTCACGTCTTTGTCTCCCGTCCTTAAAAATGACAATGTGTGTGTTAGTCATTCAGTTGTGTCCGATTCTTTGTGACCCCACCAACTGTAGCCTGCCAGGCCTCTCTGTCAATGGGATTCTCCAGGCAAGAATACTGGAATAGATTGCCATTCCCTTCTCCAGAGGATCTTTCCAATCGAGGGATCAAACCCTGGTCTCCTGCATCTCAGGCAGAGTCTTTACCATTTGAGCTAAAAAGGACAATAGTAGTGCTTAAAATACAAGTTTATTGTGGAACTTAAATAAGTGAGTACTTTTAAAGCTCTTACTTAGAACAATATTTAGCAATATTGCTGGACTAAAGGGAATGACCAAGATTCTTAATACATATTGCTAATTATATCCCATGGGAAAGAGGAGTAGGTCTTCGCTTTTTTCCTCCTCAGGAGGCGGGGACAGTGATTGGATCAGGTCAGCTTCAGGACAGATCAGGCCGTGTGGATCAGCCCTCAGGGTTGTTAGTTCTTAGAAGGGTCCCACATAGAAATGGCTAGCTCTTTCTTTTTGCCTCTTCCTATGAGCTTCCTTCTCATGGTAGTAAAGTCCTGAGATGTGGATCTAGCCAAAGGGAGACACAGGGGCTCTTAAATTGGGGGTAGGTTTCAGAGCCCAGGACACTGGGGTGCTCTGTAGCAGAGTCTGAGCCCCAAGCTCTGTTCTAACCAAGTTGATTCTGTGTCCCTTCCCCACTGTCCCTCATGCATGGGGGAGAAGGGATGGGTGGGTCAAGGCAGGATGCAGGTATGTCTATGCTCTCTGACCATAATATCATCTAAGAGTGCCCCAGAGCCATCATCTTTAGCTCTATTTTAAAAGGCTGTGTCCATTTTCCCACTAAGAAAAAATCTGTAAGAGGTGGATTTCCATTTTATATTTTTTCTTAGTGGTGTGGAGAGGTCCTTCAAGTTAGGGAGCAAGATGGCTGGGCATAATGGGGAGTGGTTGCTGGAGTCCAGAAAACACTGATCTTATTTTCAGAGTCAGAGATTTGGGGCTTTAGAATATGAACCAGCTTTTCTTTCCTTTCAGGAAACCACTTGCACATCCATTCTGAGAGTCTGGTAAACATGAAGGAGTCAGTGTTTTATGAGTGTCTAGTTTTCATCTCGGGACATCCAATTTGCATTGGATGGCGTTCCTTGCTGAAGGGTTCCTTCCAGTGGAAACCAGACAGGAAATGTTCCCAGAGCCTGGCCGCTTGGGTGTGGAGACAGCAAGTCCAGGGGACAGTCTGATGGTTTTGAAAGACCCACATTCACCATGCCTGCTTCCTTCTGTAATTTATTTCTGCCCAAAGCGACCAGGCCATCCTCCAAAATACATAACAGATAGCTGGAATTGTTGCTGAAAAATCCAGTACTTGCCTTGAGTATCCCTTATTGAAAATAAAGGAGCAAACAGTCTCTGGTGTGCGTCTATTGACAGTAGTTTAGAAGGAATAAACAAAACAATCTTTTCTAATGCCCCAAATTGAAAGGGGATTACTCAAAGGGGAATTAGTCTATTGGACTTCTAAACCATCATTAAAATTCTGCTGTAAAAAAATATTGATCAACATGGAAAATTCCTATAGTATATTTCTTGAAAGGGAAAAGGCAATTATAAAACAGAACTTACAGGCACTGTAATTTGGGTGGTTTGTTGTTTAACAACACGTGTATATCTTGTTAGATTGCACATCTTCTGGTTCGTAAAGAATGCAGGTTCTGAAATAAGTGACTCCATGAAGCCCATTCTCATGCCTCCGCAGTCTCTCTTCTTTCTTTCTTTCTTTCTTTCTTTCTTTTTTTTTTTTTTTGCTATTTCTGATCAATAGAAATCACTGTAAGCAGGTTATTTTTCAGTTTTCCACTGACTCTTATTTGTAAATCTGTCCCAGGGATGTTTAATTGACTTGTTGGGCATAACCGCTTAATGAACCAAGATGTTGGATATTTAGCAAGTAGAATGTCCTGCTATGAATGACAAATCCCACGACAGGGGGACTGTGCTTCTCCTTTCTTTTATTTAACTGACAGGGCTTGATTAAATATTAATTGACTCTCCTGGAAACAGGGCCAGAGTTTAGTGCTATAATTGAGGCTCATCTTCATAACTTAGGATTCATGCTCCTTACTGCTTCCTCTGGAATGATAATGCCATTTTCCCCAAGGCATGCCAAGTCAGGGAGGATAGATAGGGCAGTAGGAGGAAGGTGACACGTGTCACACCTGGTTTGCTGGGGCCACTGATTGGTTTTGGCTGGAATATGGTGCCAGTCTGCATAGCTCTTTCAGACTTGTCCACTTGTTAAGTATCAGTTGAATCCTTCCAGGAGGGGTTCTAAGTACAAGGATACAAGAGTAAACTCACAGACAAAACCTCTGCCCATGTAGAACTTAATTCCAGTGTTTCCTGATGCCAGCTATTTTGAGAATTATTATGTGTTTTCTCAGTTAAATGCTCACAGTTACTAAATAAAATTTTTAAATATGCTAGTTAGCAGCTGGCTAAATAGGATCAGTCCTCTAATCTTGGCCTCCTGCATCCTCTTGTCCAAACAGCAGCCCAGGGGCAGCTTAACAGAGCAGAAAGCAATGGAATCTGGAATCAGTCAGAACCTGGATTGGGGTTGCGGCTTGCCACTGGTGAGCTATGTGACCCTGGAGGATTAACCTGTTGAGTCCAGTTCCCTCGTCTGCAAGATGGAGATTATGCTTGTACCGTGTTGTGTGATGATCAAAGGCAAGAATGGATTTGAAGGGAGTTTGTAAACGGTAAAGTACCAATAAACAATGATCATCATCACATGGAAAATTGGATAAGAGTCTAGTGATCTAAAAACGTTTCCAACTTGGTGTGTGTATGTGTGTACATAAGAAATAAATATCTGTGGTGCTTTAAAAAATATGTTCACAATGAGGGAGTCCATCCTAGGCTTTTAGAATCAGAAACTCCAGGATTTAGCCCCTCTTTGGGCAGGTGAGGGCTTCCCTGGTGGCTCAGATGGTAAAAAATCCCCCTGCAATGTGGGAGACCTGGGTTCCATCCCTGGGTTGAGAAGATCCCTTGAAGAAGGGAATGGCTATCCACTCCAGTTTGCTGGCCTGGAGAATTTCATGGACAGAGGAGTCTGGCAGGCAGCAGTCCATGGGGTCACAAAAAGTCGGACACGACTGAGTGACTTTCACTTTCACCGGACAGGTGTAGCATCAAAGGGCCCCGTAGGTGTTTCTTATGTATATATACCCTGTATCATATGGAGTAAGGAATGTTTGACATGAGCTGTAAGAGGAGTTGACATGGGATCTTGTGTAAGTCACTCCCCTGCTTCTGAGGCCTGAGTTCCATCACTGGAATGACCTAAGGAAAGGATTGCTAAGGTTCCTTGCAGCTCTACAAGACAGCCCAGCACAGCCTTAGAATCTCCGTAGGAGCCTGACCATGATGATGTCAGAGCCGAGTGGAGAGTGAGATAGAGTGTGCGCATGTTTCTGATGACCACTAGGGAGCAGGAGCACCAAGGGCAAGTCCAAGCCAGGTACCCGCTGCTGGGGGGAGGGG
>SJYW01044833.1:1689039-1742475 GCA_006410735.1 Raphicerus campestris | reverse complement strand
GGCGGGGCAGGAGGCGGGGCTGGGGCGGGGCTTGGGGGCTGCCTGGGAGGCTTCCTTGACTAGCCTTGAAAGTCCTTCCAGGCTAAAGCTTGTTATGGAGTAGTGGGTGGGGAGAAATGGAGGAGGCCTCTTTCACAAAAGGCCTTACACTTTAGACTTTTCACCTTATCTTCAAACACATGTATTTCCACTGTCATAAAAATTCATAGATAGGATTGGGGGGAAAAATCATGCAACCTCAGATCTGGAGAAGACTCTTGAGAGTCCCTGGGACAGCAAGGAGATCAAACCAGTCACTCCTAAAGGAAATCAACCCTGAATATTCATTAGGAGGACTGATGCTGAAGCTGAAACTCCCATACTCTGGCCACCTGATGTGAAGAACTGACTCGTTGAAAAAGACCCTGATGCTGGGGAAAGCTCAGGGCAGGAGGAGAAAGGGGTGACAGAGGATGAGATGATTGGATGGCATCATTGACTCGATGGACATGACATGAGTTTGAGCAAACTCTGGGAGATGGGGAAGGACAGGGAAGCCTGGCGTGCTGCAGTCCATGGGGTTGCAAAGAGTCAGACAGGACCTAGTGACTGAACAACAGCAGCGTCAGATCTGTGTATTTTATAAATACAGCCTTTCTTACATTCTTTAAATGAATGGATAGTCTCAAAAACAGTAGTGGCCAGCTTTCCTTTCTCTCTTCCTACACTCTCCCCAGACCACCGCACTTGAGAGATCCAGCGCCCCTGACCTGCAGAATCAGGTGTGGACAGGGCTTCCTGGGGGTACGATGACACTGGACGTTCCAGCCTCAGAGCTCACTCCTTTGCAGGAGGGGCACTATTTGGTGACACTGAATTTCAGCCCCTTCAGGGCCCTGAGGCTACTTGGGGGGCCATTTGAAGGCTTCTATCTCCAACTTGGGTCTACAGGTGTTAGGAAGGGGCTGTTGGGGTGGCTGACAGATGGTCTCTCTTTCCAAATGAGTGTTCTGGTGTGGAGGAAGCAAAACTTCTGTTGATGAGTCACTGCTGAAGCCGGCCGTAGCCAGCATTTAAGTAGGAACAGCTGGCTGTAGAAAATACTGTCACCACCCAGAAGTGAGATCTGGTTTAACACTGTTGTGAGCAAAGTGGATTTTCCACAGGCGACACCAGGTGTTCAGTTACACGCACTGGCCCATCTTCTCAGTGAAGTGCTTGCAGGAAAGTCAGACCCGCCTCCAAGGCCTCCAGCTGCCGGGCAGACCAAAGCTGCTATAGAACTTGTTAGCGGACAGCAGGCTTCCCTGCCGTTTGGTGTGCGGAGCACTGGGGCGCGTACATTAAAGAATGTCGGATGACACAGTGAGACAGCCGTTCCCCTTGCCAGCTCCCTTTCACTCTTGATGATGGTGTCCAGCAGACAGTCTGAATTTCATGTCAGTCTGGCTTATAATTCTTCTAAGACTTGCTAGTCTTTTTTATTAACCAGGCACTGGCCTCAAGTTCAGAGACCTAAATGGACTATAGTTTTTTTCTTTCTTTCTTGACCACTAAGCATGTGGAATCTTAGTTCCCTGACCAGGGATCAAACCTGTGTCCCCTGCAGTGGAGGCACAGAGTCTTCCGCACTGAACTGCCAGGGAAGTCCCATAGGGACAATAGTTTTTAACCAGACTCTACTAGTATGTACTATTATATTCACCTTGTATTATTCTTTGGGCCAACTTTTATTTTGATATAATTTCCAACTTAGAGAAAAGTTGCAAAAATAGTGTAAGGAACTCCTTTCTACCTATGATCCAGTTTCACGTACTGGCTACATTTTGCCCCACGGGCTTTGTCTTTTTTTTTTCCTCAGGATATTGTTTTGCAATTTTAGAGACATCATTTCCTTTTACACCTAAGTCTTTAAGTGTGTGTTCCCTAAGCCCAGGACACACTCTAACATTGACACAATACAACTGTCAAAAGCAGGCAGTGTGCTGCTGCTGCACTGTCACTATCTAACCTGCAGTTCACACTGATTGCCTCGACTGCCCCAGTAGTGCCCCTTTACCGCTCTTACACTGACGCCCAGTGCAGAGTCCAGTGCAGGGTCACACACCAGCCGCAGCTGTGCTGTCATCCCCTTAGGCTCTCAGTTTGTAATAGATCTTCAGCCTTTCTTTGACTCTCTGGCCGTTATTGAAGAATGCAGGACACTTCTTTCTTTTCTTAGAACATTCTTCAGTTTGGGGNCCGCAGCTGTGCTCTCATCCCCTTAGGCTCTCAGTTTGTAATAGATCTTCAGCCTTTCTTTGACTCTCTGGCCGTTATTGAAGAATGCAGGACACTTCTTTCTTTTCTTAGAACATTCTTCAGTTTGGGGTTGTCTGCTGTCTCCTCCTGAGTAAATTCAGTCTGCATATTTTGGCAGGAATACCAGAGGAGAAGGAAATGGCAACCCACTCCAGTGTTCTTGCCTGGAGAATCCCAGGGACGGGGGAGTCTGGTGGGCTGCCGTCTATGGGGTCGCACAGAGTCGGACACGACTGAAGCGACTTAGTAGTAGTATACCATAGAAGTGATCCTGTGTCCTTCTCAGTCCATCCTATTAGGAAGCATCTGTTGTCAGTTGGTCCTTTTGGATGAGAATGCCTTGATCACTTGGTTGAGGTTATTGCCTGCCAGGTTTCTCAACTACAAGGTTATCACTTTTTCCCTCATTTGGGGGGAAGATATTTTGAGGCTAGGTAAATAAACTGTTTCTCATCAAATTTTCACCAAGTAGCTAATTTTCTAACTCTACCATTTCTCTTCCATTCACTTGTTGGCATTTTATTGCAGTCAGCACATTGTTTATTGATGGACTCACAGAGTTTAATTTTATTCATGGCTTAAATTGAATTACTATCATTATTTATTTTGAGGTTCAAATTACTTGATGTTTGGGCAGTGGGAGTTCGTAATCTGGCTCCATGTATTAATGCTTCTGATTGCTCTCTCTTTTCTATTCTTGGCAAGCAGTATTGATTTTCCATTTATGGTAGGAAGGAAATTTTAAAATATATATTTTAAATCATCAAAAGGTTGGTATATAAATAGCTGAAATTTGAGAGATACTGCCCTTGTATTAGGAGGTATGCTGGCTCTATTTTTTAAATTTTGTACTTTAAATATTTGGTAATTATGTCCCAATTAAGAGCTTGGAGCATTTCCCAAGTGGCTACATTTGGACATATACACTCTGTCCCTTATTGTTTATCCCCAGGTTCATCTTATCATTTACCTTTTACAGAGGGGGCAACAGAGGCCTGGAGATGATCACCTGTTCGAGGTCATGCAACCATAAGAGTTAGGCTCCTAACTCAGGGCGTCTGTCTTCAGAGTCCCTGCCTTTGGCCATCAGGATACAAGTAGGGTGGAGTCAGTTCTTGACAGGCAAAGCCTGGAGTGTCTCGCTAAATGGAGACTGTCTTACCCCCAGGACAGACGCCCCTTTCTCCGCTCCGTGCCATGCAGTCTCCTGCATGCCTGTCCCCCGCCGCCCCCCCCTCCCCCGAGCCGCTAGCCTTTCTTGGTCATTGCTGGTCCTCTCTCACTCCCCGAGCTCTTGGCCTGGCAGTGGCCAGGCTGTATTTACCTCTGAATCCTTCAGAACACAAAGAACAGAGCCATGCACTTAGGCAAAGCTTGGTAAATATTTGTAGAATTTAATTGAGTCACCTTAGTAATTTTTACGTTAGCAGAGTTAGCTTGATAGACAGCAATAAAGATCCTGACTAAGAATGGGCATTCTGATGTACTCCTTAAAGAAATTTCTTTTATTGTGGTAAAAGTCACATAAAACATACTATTTTAATATTACAATACCATATTTAATTGTACGGTTCAGTGGTACTAAGTGCATCCACGTCTGTGTGTGTGCACACTAAGTCACTTCAGTCGTGTCCAACTCTTTGCGACCCCATGGACTGTAGCCTGTCAGGCTCCTCTGTCCCCGGGATTCTCTAGGCAAGAATACTGGAGGGGGTTGCCATGCCCTCCTCCAGGGGATCTTCCCGACCCAGGGNGGAAATCAACCCTGAATATTCATTAGGAGGACTGATGCTGAAGCTGAAACTCCCATACTCTGGCCACCTGATGTGAAGAACTGACTCGTTGAAAAAGACCCTGATGCTGGGGAAAGCTCAGGGCAGGAGGAGAAAGGGGTGACAGAGGATGAGATGATTGGATGGCATCATTGACTCGATGGACATGACATGAGTTTGAGCAAACTCTGGGAGATGGGGAAGGACAGGGAAGCCTGGCGTGCTGCAGTCCATGGGGTTGCAAAGAGTCAGACAGGACCTAGTGACTGAACAACAGCAGCGTCAGATCTGTGTATTTTATAAATACAGCCTTTCTTACATTCTTTAAATGAATGGATAGTCTCAAAAACAGTAGTGGCCAGCTTTCCTTTCTCTCTTCCTACACTCTCCCCAGACCACCGCACTTGAGAGATCCAGCGCCCCTGACCTGCAGAATCAGGTGTGGACAGGGCTTCCTGGGGGTACGATGACACTGGACGTTCCAGCCTCAGAGCTCACTCCTTTGCAGGAGGGGCACTATTTGGTGACACTGAATTTCAGCCCCTTCAGGGCCCTGAGGCTACTTGGGGGGCCATTTGAAGGCTTCTATCTCCAACTTGGGTCTACAGGTGTTAGGAAGGGGCTGTCGGGGTGGCTGACAGATGGTCTCTCTTTCCAAATGAGTGTTCTGGTGTGGAGGAAGCAAAACTTCTGTTGATGAGTCACTGCTGAAGCCGGCCGTAGCCAGCATTTAAGTAGGAACAGCTGGCTGTAGAAAATATTGTCACCACCCAGAAGTGAGATCTGGTTTAACACTGTTGTGAGCAAAGTGGATTTTCCACAGGCGACACCAGGTGTTCAGTTACACGCACTGGCCCATCTTCTCAGTGAAGTGCTTGCAGGAAAGTCAGACCCGCCTCCAAGGCCTCCAGCTGCCGGGCAGACCAAAGCTGCTATAGAACTTGTTAGCGGACAGCAGGCTTCCCTGCCGTTTGGTGTGCGGAGCACTGGGGCGCGTACATTAAAGAATGTCGGATGACACAGTGAGACAGCCGTTCCCCTTGCCAGCTCCCTTTCACTCTTGATGATGGTGTCCAGCAGACAGTCTGAATTTCATGTCAGTCTGGCTTATAATTCTTCTAAGACTTGCTAGTCTTTTTTATTAACCAGGCACTGGCCTCAAGTTCAGAGACCTAAATGGACTATAGTTTTTTTCTTTCTTTCTTGACCACAAAGCATGTGGAATCTTAGTTCCCTGACCAGGGATCAAACCTGTGTCCCCTGCAGTGGAGGCACAGAGTCTTCCGCACTGAACTGCCAGGGAAGTCCCGTAGGGACAATAGTTTTTAACCAGACTCTACTAGTATGTACTATTATATTCACCTTGTATTATTCTTTGGGCCAACTTTTATTTTGATATAATTTCCAACTTAGAGAAAAGTTGCAAAAATAGTGTAAGGAACTCCTTTCTACCTATGATCCAGTTTCACGTACTGGCTACATTTTGCCCCACTGGCTTTGTCTTTTTTTTTTCCTCAGGATATTGTTTTGCAATTTTAGAGACATCATTTCCTTTTACACCTAAGTCTTTAAGTGTGTGTTCCCTAAGCCCAGGACACACTCTAACATTGACACAATACAACTGTCAAAAGCAGGCAGTGTGCTGCTGCTGCACTGTCACTATCTAACCTGCAGTTCACACTGATTGCCTCGACTGCCCCAGTAGTGCCCCTTTACCGCTCTTACACTGACGCCCAGTGCAGAGTCCAGTGCAGGGTCACACACCAGCCGCAGCTGTGCTGTCATCCCCTTAGGCTCTCAGTTTGTAATAGATCTTCAGCCTTTCTTTGACTCTCTGGCCGTTATTGAAGAATGCAGGACACTTCTTTCTTTTCTTAGAACATTCTTCAGTTTGGGGTTGTCTGCTGTCTCCTCCTGAGTAAATTCAGTCTGCATATTTTGGCAGGAATACCAGAGGAGAAGGAAATGGCAACCCACTCCAGTGTTCTTGCCTGGAGAATCCCAGGGACGGGGGAGTCTGGTGGGCTGCCGTCTATGGGGTCGCACAGAGTCGGACACGACTAAAGCGACTTAGTAGTAGTATACCATAGAAGTGATCCTGTGTCCTTCTCAGTCCATCCTATTAGGAAGCATCTGTTGTCAGTTGGTCCTTTTGGATGAGAATGCCTTGATCACTTGGTTGAGGTTATTGCCTGCCAGGTTTCTCAACTACAAGGTTATCTCTTTTTCCCTCATTTGGGGGGAAGATATTTTGAGGCTAGGTAAATAAACTGTTTCTCATCAAATTTTCACCAAGTAGCTAATTTTCTAACTCTACCATTTCTCTTGCATTCACTTGTTGGCATTTTATTGCAGTCAGCACATTGTTTATTGATGGACTCACAGAGTTTAATTTTATTCATGGCTTAAATTGAATTACTATCATTATTTATTTTGAGGTTCAAATTACTTGATGTTTGGGCAGTGGGAGTTCGTAATCTGGCTCCATGTATTAATGCTTCTGATTGCTCTCTCTTTTCTATTCTTGGCAAGCAGTATTGATTTTCCATTTATGGTAGGAAAGAAATTTTAAAATATATATTTTAAATCATCAAAAGGTTGGTATATAAATAGCTGAAATTTGAGAGATACTGCCCTTGTATTAGGAGGTATGCTGGCTCTATTTTTTAAATTTTGTACTTTAAATATTTGGTAATTATGTCCCAATTAAGAGCTTGGAGCATTTCCCAAGTGGCTACATTTGGACATATACACTCTGTCCCTTATTGTTTATCCCCAGGTTCATCTTATCATTTACCTTTTACAGAGGGGGCAACAGAGGCCTGGAGATGATCACCTGTTCGAGGTCATGCAACCATAAGAGTTAGGCTCCTAACTCAGGGCGTCTGTCTTCAGAGTCCCTGCCTTTGGCCATCAGGATACAAGTAGGGTGGAGTCAGTTCTTGACAGGCAAAGCCTGGAGTGTCTCGCTAAATGGAGACTGTCTTACCCCCAGGACAGACGCCCCTTTCTCCGCTCCGTGCCATGCAGTCTCCTGCATGCCTGTCCCCCGCCGCCCCCCCCTCCCCCGAGCCGCTAGCCTTTCTTGGTCATTGCTGGTCCTCTCTCACTCCCCGAGCTCTTGGCCTGGCAGTGGCCAGGCTGTATTTACCTCTGAATCCTTCAGAACACAAAGAACAGAGCCATGCACTTAGGCAAAGCTTGGTAAATATTTGTAGAATTTAATTGAGTCACCTTAGTAATTTTTACGTTAGCAGAGTTAGCTTGATAGACAGCAATAAAGATCCTGACTAAGAATGGGCATTCCGATGTACTCCTTAAAGAAATTTCTTTTATTGTGGTAAAAGTCACATAAAACATACTATTTTAATATTACAATACCATATTTAATTGTACGGTTCAGTGGTACTAAGTGCATCCACGTCTGTGTGTGTGCACACTAAGTCACTTCAGTCGTGTCCAACTCTTTGCGACCCCATGGACTGTAGCCTGTCAGGCTCCTCTGTCCCCGGGATTCTCTAGGCAAGAATACTGGAGGGGGTTGCCATGCCCTCCTCCAGGGGATCTTCCCGACCCAGGGGTCACACCTGGGTCTCTTATATCTCCTGTGGCACTAGTGGGAGTACACTCACACTATTGTACAAAGCTAGTCAATAATTAGAAACTCAGTGTCGATTGGATGGTGCACTGGCTTCCTGCCTTGCTAGCTGACTAATCTAGAAGAATCTTTGGAATTTTCTGACTTCCACCCCTTAAACAATAGACAAACCAGCTCTTAACATCCGTAGTCAACCTGAGCCTGAGCCTTGGCTCAGAAAATAGTGGTTGTACTTGTTTTTGTGAAGGATGAAGAGATCAGCTTGACTGCCACTGTGGGATGGTCTTTCCTCTGCTTCACAACGCAGCCCTTTAACTCATCGGGCTGGCTGGGCACCATCCTGCCGACCGTGGATAGAATGCCCGAGAATCAGGGAGACAGCACTAATCCCTTCTTACTCCCTGGGCAGGCTTTTGAAAAGCTAAGGAGGGCTGGCCCCCGAAGTCTAATTGTCACTAGCTGTCCTTTGGAATAACTGTCTCCAACTTGTTAAGCATTTTCAATGACTTGAGCGTTAGAGAGAGCTTAGCTTGATTTCTGGCCCCAATTCTGGAAACTCAGTTGCTATATGTAGTTTGGGGCACTGTATTTAACTTCTCTGGCTTCATATATGCTTGCCTGTGTGTATTTATTTATTTATTCATTTTGTGATGCCATGCAGCTTATGGGATCTTAGTTCTCTGACGAGGGATTGAATCTCAGCCCTCGGCAGTGACGATGCCTATTCCTAATCACTGGACCACCAGGGAATTTCCTGGCTTCATTTTCTCATCAGCAAGGTGGGGATAGTGTCACTAACTTAGGGTTGTTATGAATATTTGGCCAAGTTGATACATGCAAAATGTATTTGCATGTATTTATTTGCGTTCCCCCAAAGTAGCCCTTTGGTCCAAAGAATAGCAAGGAGAGATAAGAAAGCCTTCCTAAGTGAACAATGCAGAAAAATAGAGGAAAACAATAGAATGGGAAAGACTAGAGATCTCTTCAAGAAAATTAGAGATACCAAGGGAAAAGTTTATGTAAAGATGGGCTCAGTAAAGGGCAGAAATTGTAGGGAACTAGCAGAAGCAGAAGGTATTAAGAAGATATGACAAGAATACACAGGAGAATTATACAAAAAAGATCTTAATGACCTAGAGCCAGAGATCCTGGAGTGTGAAGTCAAATGGGCTTTAGGAAGCATCACCACAGACAAGGCTAGCGGAGGTGATGGAATTCCAGTTGAGCTATTTCAAATCCTAAAAGATGATNTACAAAAAAGATCTTAATGACCTAGAGCCAGAGATCCTGGAGTGTGAAGTCAAATGGGCTTTAGGAAGCATCACCACAAACAAGGCTAGCGGAGGTGATGGAATTCCAGTTGAGCTATTTCAAATCCTAAAAGATGTTATGAAAGCGCTACACTTAATATGCCCGCAAATATGAAAAACTCAGCAGTGACCACAGGACTGGAAAAGATCAGTTTTCATTCCAATCCCAAAGAAGGGAAATGCCACAGAATGCTCAAACCTCTGCACAATTGCACTCATTTCACATTGCTAGCAAAGTAATGCTCAAAATTCTCCAAGCCAGGCTTCAACAGTATGTGAATCAAGAACTTCCATATGTTAAAGCTGGATTTAGAAAAGGCAGAGGAACCAGAGCTCAAATTGCCAACATCCGTTGGATCATAGAAAAAGCAAGAGAGTTCCAGAAAAATGTCTACTTTTGCTTCATTGACTATGTTAAAGCCTTTGGCTGTGTGCTGCTTCTGCTAAGTCACTTCAGTCGTGTCCGACTCTGTGCAACCCCATAGATGACAGCCACCAGGCTCCCCTGTCCCTGGGATTCTCCAGGCAAGAACACTGGAGTGGATTGCCATTTCCTTCTCCAATGCATGAAAGTGAAAAGTGAAAGTGAAGTCGCTCAGTCATGTCCGACTCTTAGGTTGGACTCGTTTCTGACTCCATGGACAGCAGCCTACCAGGCTCCTCCATCCATGGGATTTTCCAGGCCAAGAGTACTGGAGTGGGTTGCCATTGGCTGTGTGGATCACAACAAACTGTGGGAAAACCTTAAAGAGATAGGAGTACCAGACTACCTTACCTGCCTCCTGAGAAATCTGTATGCAGGTCAAAAAACAACAGTTAGAACCATACGTGGAACAATGAGCTGGCTCCAAATTGGGAAAGAAGTACTTCAAGGCTATATATTGTCACCCTGTTTATTTAACTTATATGCAGAGTACATCATGCGGAATGCCAGACTGGATGAAGTACAAGCTAGAATCAAGATTGCAGGGAGAAATATCAATAACCTCAGATATGCAGATGACACCACCCTTATGTCAGAAAGTGAAGAGAAACTAAAAAGCCTCTTGATAAAAGTGAAAGAGGAGAGTGAAAAGGTTGTTGGCTTAAAACTCAATATTCAAAAAATGAAGATCATGGCGTCTGGTCCCATCACTTCATGGCAAATAGATGGGGAAACAGTGGAAACAGTGACAGACTTTATTTTCTTGGACTCCAAAATCACTGCAGATGGCAGCTGCAGTCACAAAATTAAAAGACACTTGCTTCTTGGAAGAAAAGCTATGACAAACCTAGACAGCATATTAAAAAGCAAAGATACTGCTTTGCTGACAAAGGCCCAATGTATCATCAAAGCTATGGTTTTCCCAGTAGTCACATATGGATCTGAGAGTTGGAACATAAAGAAGGCTGAACGTTGAATTAATGCTTTCAAGCTGTGTTGTTGGAGATGACTCTTGAGAGTTTCTTGGACTGCAAGGAGATCCAACCAGTCCATCCTAAAGGAAATCAGTCCTGAATATTCATTAGAAGGACTGATGATGAAGCTGAAACTCCAATACTTTGGCCACCTGATGTGAAGAACTGACTCATTGGAAAAGACCCTGATGCTGGGAAAGACTGAAGGCAGAAGAAGAAAGGGACGACAGAGGATGAGGTGGTTGGATGGCATCACCGACTCAATGGACATGAGTTTTAGCAAGCTCTGGGAGATGGTGAAGGACAGGGAAGCCTGGCGTGCTGCTGTTCATGGGGTCGCAGAGAGCTGGTCACGACTGAGTGACTGAACAACAAAAATAGCCCCCCAGGTGAGGGTTCGGGTGCAGTTTATTTGGTGATCTCAAGAAGCAGGAGTTGGGGGTGTAGGGAGAAGGAGATACAGAAGGAAAAAAAGCCAGTGCGCTTGCTAATGAGGCAGTCACAATTGTGACAACTTGGGGTTGACCCCCACGAGGGGGCCCTTCAGACACCATGTGGAACATGGAAAGGGAATCTGAGCACTGATCTACTGGCTGCCATTCTGCATGGCCAAGGCTGCCCCTGGGGGTGTGACTTGCCTGCCCCCAGTCGCCACCACAGTAATTCTGGCTTACCTTGGTGCACATGTGCCCTGTGGCACTGGAGTGGAAAGAAAGCATAAAGAAGAAAGGCCAAGGCAGGTGCTCGAGTGATCCGCTTGCTAGGAACTGTCCACAGGGGTAGTGGACTCTGGGGTCAAGTGAACCAAGACAGTACAGAAGGGATGTGTCAGTGGTGGTTCCGACAGGGGCTTAAAAAAGGGTCCAGAAAATAAAACTAGTAAAACACCAACACAAACAAAAAACCCAGTGTCAGGTAAACAATCAATGTTAAATAGATTGGAGCTACAGTAGACCCAGTTTTAACTGCCCAGCCTCCTATCCCATGAGGATCTAACTATGACTTAAGTTGTTTCTGGTAGGACTGTCAATCAGCTTGTCTGCACCTATCATGACCAGGTACAGGGGTGGTCACATGACCCAGACTGAGCAATCAGAATAGCCATCCCTCTGCTTCAATGATTGGTTGATGGATGGGCATGTGACCCAAGCTGGCTAATCAGAACCTTCCTGAGAGTGCTTTGGCTCACACTGAAGCTAATGGAGAGGAAGTTGTGCTTAGGAGGGGGTGGTGAGGGGAGTGTGGAGAATTGCAGGGGAGGAAGGACCACCTCCCCAGGAGGCTGTGAGGTTGGAACTGCTAGTCCCCAACCTCCCTAGCTTCTGGGAAGAAACCTTTCTGTTATATGGAGTCCTGGACTCTATAGACAGAACTTTACTCTGGGACTGAGTGAACGTGAGCAAGCTACCTCCCTGGAATTAAATGTCCTTGATCTGTAAGCAGGAATGATATCTATTTTTTGAGGTAATGTTTTGATTCAGTGAGAGCATGTGTAAAATGCCTGGCAAAGAGCAAATCATCAGTAAATGTGTTTCACTTTCATGCTTGCCTTGATTTGATTTCACTCTACGAAAATCTCCAAACTCTAAGGTGGGATGGTATCTTGAAAATGATCCCAAGCTTTATGCCCATGAGCATTTGTAAGCATGCCACCTGGGTCATTATCCTATGTTGGTTTTGACTCCCAGCTTCAGTAGTGAGTTACATTTGAGGGGGCAGCTCTGGACAAGTGGCCCCCTCTTAAGGAAAAGCTTACATCACCAGCCCCTCTTTGTTTCACTCCTGAAAGGAAGAGGTGTTTGGTGTCTTTGTTTCCCCAGGTTCATGTCAGTTTACTGCTGCTGAACTTCGTGACCAAATGTGTTATGGATGGACTCTGGGGTGACTTGCCAAAGAATCATGATTCTGATAGGACCCCTGCAATCTGATCTGCCTCCCAAAGCTAGAAGCAGCTCTGTGCGCGCATGCTCAGTCGTGTCCGACTCTTTGTGACCCCATGGACTGCAGCCCACCAGGCTCCTCTGTCCATGGAATTCTCCAGGCAAGAATACTGGGGTGGGTTGCCATTCCTTCAGGGGATCTTCCCGACCCAGGGACTGAACCTGTGTCCCTTGCATCTCCTGCACTGGCAGGTGGAGTCTTTGCCACTTGAACCACCTGGACCATATAAATAATAGTGTTCATCTAGGGGAGATTTCTCATGATCTCCTCTTACTTGAGAACATTCTCTGTTAATCCCTGGGTTAATCCCTTTGTTTAGTACAAAATCCAGAATCTTTGAAAGGATATTAATGTATTGCTATATTTCAGCCATATTAATCATTTGTCTCTTCTCCTGATGCGTGCAGTAGCTAAATGGACCATTCCATGAACTTGGCCTGCACTTTCCCACTAATGTGCCTAAAGATAGTTCCTTCTCCTGGACCACTCTATTCCCCTGTTCCTGATGAACATGGCTCATCAAATATAGCACTGTTGACTGCTCAGACCACGCCACCTCCCTGTACCAAGGCAGGCTCTACAAATAGATTGCTGTTTGCACTAGTGAGAAAACTTATTTGTTGTTACATCATTCAACTGTAAACTCCTGAAGGGCTGGAAGAGACTGTGTACTTCTTATTTTTCCTGCTAAAATACTAAAAATACTGTGCTGAGAACATATTTGTTGAATGAATGAAAGAAAATACCTTGTTATGAAAGCATCTGCCATCTGATTTCCAGAGTGGAACATGTGGGTCATGGTTTCAGTCTGGTTATGCAAACACTTTACATTTCACCTTCATAACAATTATAGGACTTAGACCACGTGATCATTTTCATTTCAGTAGGGGAAAGCTCAGGTACGAAGCGTTTTACCTGAGTTTGACTCTTGATTTGCAAGATTCCAGGGTGTATGCTCTTGGTCACTGCACATGTGGGAGCGTATGCATGTGGTGTGTGTGGGTTTCTCTTGCTCCTATCCAAGTCACTCCTTTGTCTGGATATTTGGGAGCCAATTTGAATAACTCATAGGACAAATTTCCTGGCATATTTGATTGGCTCGTGATAAGAGCTTTGCTCATTCTGCTCAACACAGAGAAGGTAAAACATTTATGCCTTAGAGTTTCAAGCTGCTATAGCAAAATATCATAGATTGATAGGTTCTAAACAACAAAACTGTATTTTTCAGGGTGCCAGCATGGTCAAGCTTTTGAGAGCGAGTGCTCTTCTGGGTTGAGCACTGCCAGTAAATGAGGGAGCGGGGGGAACCAGTTTTCTCATGACTGTTTTTATCTATCTCTGTTAGTTTTCAGTCGTGTCTGCTTCTTTGCAACCCCATGGACTGGGGACTGCCAGGCTCCTCTGTCCATGGAATTCTCCAGGAAAGAATACTGGAGGGAGTAGCTATTCTCTCCTTCAGGGGATCTTCCCAACCCAGGGATTGAATCCTCCTCTCCTGCATTGCAGGCAGATTCTTTACTGTCTGAGCCACCAGGGAAGCTCCTCGTGACCCTTATANTGTTGACTGCTCAGACCACGCCACCTCCCTGTACCAAGGCAGGCTCTACAAATAGATTGCTGTTTGCACTAGTGAGAAAACTTATTTGTTGTTACATCATTCAACTGTAAACTCCTGAAGGGCTGGAAGAGACTGTGTACTTCTTATTTTTCCTGCTAAAATACTAAAAATACTGTGCTGAGAACATATTTGTTGAATGAATGAAAGAAAACACCTTGTTTTGAAAGCATCTGCCATCTGATTTCCAGAGTGGAACATGTGGGTCATGGTTTCAGTCTGGTTATGCAAACACTTTACATTTCACCTTCATAACAATTATAGGACTTAGACCACGTGATCATTTTCATTTCAGTAGGGGAAAGCTCAGGTACGAAGCGTTTTACCTGAGTTTGACTCTTGATTTGCAAGATTCCAGGGTGTATGCTCTTGGTCACTGCACATGTGGGAGCGTATGCATGTGGTGTGTGTGGGTTTCTCTTGCTCCTATCCAAGTCACTCCTTTGTCTGGATATTTGGGAGCCAATTTGAATAACTCATAGGACAAATTTCCTGGCATATTTGATTGGCTCGTGATAAGAGCTTTGCTCATTCTGCTCAACACAGAGAAGGTAAAACATTTATGCCTTAGAGTTTCAAGCTGCTATAGCAAAATATCATAGATTGATAGGTTCTAAACAACAAAACTGTATTTTTCAGGGTGCCAGCATGGTCAAGCTTTTGAGAGCGAGTGCTCTTCTGGGTTGAGCACTGCCAGTAAATGAGGGAGCGGGGGGAACCAGTTTTCTCATGACTGTTTTTATCTATCTCTGTTAGTTTTCAGTCGTGTCTGCTTCTTTGCAACCCCATGGACTGGGGACTGCCAGGCTCCTCTGTCCATGGAATTCTCCAGGAAAGAATACTGGAGGGAGTAGCTGTTCTCTCCTTCAGGGGATCTTCCCAACCCAGGGATTGAATCCTCCTCTCCTGCATTGCAGGCAGATTCTTTACTGTCTGAGCCACCAGGGAAGCTCCTCGTGACCCTTATAGGGACACTAATCCCATTCATGAGGTCCACCCTCAAGACCTCACCTAATACTGATTACCTCCCCAAAGCCCACCTCCTAATACTATCACATGGGGAAAGGGAAGGATTTCAAACTATGAATTTTGGAGGGACACACTGAGTCTGTAACAACTTCTTTCTTTGCCCACAAGCAAATCTGGAAGTGAAATAGTGAGATCTATGTATTATCTGTTGTTTAAGAAAAGGAAACTACTGAGTATTTCCTAATCATCCCATTTTCCCAGCCCTTGTCATGCTCACTAGGTACACTTACTCCTTGGAAAGAAAGTTGTGACCAACCTAGACAGCATATTAAAAAGCAGAGATATTACTTTGCCAACAAAGGTCCATTTAGTCAAGGATATGGTTTTTCCAGTAGTCATGTATGGATGTGAGAGTTGGACTATAAAGAAAGCTGAGCATCGAAGAATTGATGCTTTTGAACTGTGGTGTTGGAAAAGACTCTTGAGAGTCCCTTGCACTGCAAGGAGATCCAACCAGTCCATCCTAAAGGAGATCAGTCCTGGGTGTTCATTGGAAGAACTGATGCTGAAGCTGAAACTCCAATACTTTGGCCATCTGATGCGAAGATCTGATTCTTCTGAAGAGACCCTGATGCTGGGAAAGATTGAAGGTGGGAGGAGAAGGAGATGACAGAAGATGAGATGATTGGATGGCATCACCAACTCAATAGACATGAGTTTGGGTGGACTCCAGGAGTCTGTGATGGACAGGGAGGCCTGGTGTGCTGCAGTTCGTGGGGTCGCGAAGAGTCGGACACGACTGAGCGACTGAACTGAACCTAAGGTACCGAGCTCTGTGCCAGGTGCTTTTATACTCCTGAACCACACTAAGTCAGCTTAAAAGACTGCACTCAGGGCTTCCCTGGTGGTCCGGTGGTTAAGACTTTACACTATTGATGCAGAGGGCGTGGGTCTGATCCCAGATCAAGGAACTAAGATCTCATGCTCCCTGATACTGTCAGAAGAAGAGAGAGAGACTGCACTCAGCCGTCACCTCCCCCGTGCACACTTTCCTCAGCATCATCTTCCATCAGAGTCGGACCCTCTGCTTTGCCCCACTCTCTGTCCCCTAACATTGCCTCTTTAAATCTGTGTTACATATCTTGGTGTAACATTTCTTTTTTAAAAAATATTATTTACTTGGTTGCACTGGGTCTGAGTTGTGGCACGTGGCATCTTCAGTTGCCGCCCATGGGATCTGGTTCCCTGACCAAGGGTTAAATGCAGTCTTCTGCATTGGGAGGATGGAGTCTTAGGCACCAGGCCGCCAGGGAAATCCCTTGGTGTCCATTTCTGCCCTTCCTCTAGACCTGTTGTCTAAGATAGAAGAGGATCAGGGAATCAACACACTTGTTAGGAGTTGCTCTCATCCAATGATACTTGGAAATTAATGGAGAAATGCATCCTCTTCCCCAGGTGAGTTAGCTGTAGGTCTCCCCCAGTAGTCACTTGCTACAGNCCACATTTTATTTTAATGGGTAAAAAGGATTTGAACATTCATAAAATCCAAGAAGATGACAAATAGTCATTTGAAAAAATGCTCATCATCATTAGCAATTATGAAAAGTTCAAGTTAAAACCATAATTTGGTGCCTATTCACACATTAGGATTTCTAAAATTAAAAAGATTTGACCATACCAAGTGCTGGAGAGGATGTGCAGAAACTGGAACCCTCAAACACAACTACTGGGAATGGCAAATGACTAAACCACTTTCAAAAACAGCTTAGCAGTTTCTTAAAACTGCTTCCTTTTTTTCAGTTCAGTTCAGTCACTCAGTCGTGTCCGACTCTCTGCGACCCCATGAATCGCAGCACGNGAATGGCAAATGACTAAACCACTTTCAAAAACAGCTTAGCAGTTTCTTAAAACTGCTTTCTTTTTTTCAGTTCAGTTCAGTCACTCAGTCGTGTCCGACTCTCTGCGACCCCATGAATCGCAGCACGCCGGGCCTCCCTGTCCATCACCAACTCCCAGAGTTCACTCAGACTCACGTCCATCGAGTCAGTGATGCCATCCAGCCATCTCATCCTCTGTCGTTCCCCTTCTCTTCCTGCCCCCAATCCCTCCCAGCATCAGAGTCTTTTCCAATAAGTCAACTCTTCACATCAGATGGCCAAAGCACTGGAATTTCAGCTTCAGCATCATTCCTTCCAAAGAAATACTAGGGCTGCTTTCCTTCAGAATGGACTGGTTGGATCTCCTTGCAGTCCAAGGGACTCTCAAGAGTCTTCTCATACTATCCTTCAATTCCATTTCTAGGTATTTACCTAGGAGAAATAAATGTATTTGTCTTTACAAAGATATATCCTCTCCAAAGATGCTCAGAGGGCTTAAACAAAGCTTGTGTGCACCAGGACCCCAGGGACCCTGCAGAAACTGAGCCAGAACTGTGTTTGAGTGTCTCCTCTGAAGGCACAGGTCAACAGTGGCCTGCTGTGGGGGAAGGAGCTCTGGGTGCAACGAACTTGGGTATGGCATAAGGCCTCTTTGAGGAGGTCACCGNTGTGCACCAGGACCCCAGGGACCCTGCAGAAACTGAGCCAGAACTGTGTTTGAGTGTCTCCTCTGAAGGCACAGGTCAACAGTGGCCTGCTGTGGGGGAAGGAGCTCTGGGTGCAACGAACTTGGGTATGGCATAAGGCCTCTTTGAGGAGGTTACCGTTAACCCAACATAGAGTTTCCAGAACTTACACAAGACTGGGGAAATAGAGTCTTGGAGAGCAGAAACAGAACATTGTGTGCACCAAGACCTAGGAGAAAGGAGCAGTGACCCCACAAGAGACTGGGCTGGACTTGCCTGTGAGTGTCCAGGAGTTTCCGGGGTGGGGCGTGGGTTGGTGGTGGCCTGCTGCAGGGTCCGGGGCACTCAGTGCGAGTGCCTGCATGGATCTTTTGAAGGAGATCACCATTATCTTCATTCAGATCAGTTCAGTCTCCCAGTCATGTTCAACTCTGCAATCCCATGGACTGCAGCATGCCAGGCCTCCCTGTCCATCACTAACTCCCGGAGCTTACACAAACTCATGTCCATTGAGTCAGTGATGCCATCAAACCATTTCACCCTCTGTCATCCTCTTCTTCTGCCTTCAATCTTTCCCAGCATCAGGGTCTTTTCAAATGAGTCAGTTTTTCACATCAGGTGGCCAAGTATTAGAATTTCAGCTTCAGCATCAGTCCTTCCAATCAATATTCAGAACTGATCTCCTTTAGGATGGACTGAGTCGGACTTCTCACAGTCCAAGGGACTCTCAAGAGTCTTCTCCAACACCACAGTTCAAAAGCATCAATTCTTCAGCACTCAGCTTTCTTTGTAGTCCAACATCCATATATGAATACAGGAAAAACCACAACTTTGACTAGATGAACCTTTCTTGGCAAAATAATGTCTTTGCTTTTTAATAATGCTGTCTAGGTTGGTCACAGCTTTTCTTCCAAGGAGCAAGTGTCTTTTAATTTTGTGGCTGCAGTCACCATCTGCAGTGATTTTGGAGCCCCCCAAAATAAAGTCTTTCACGGTTTCCACTGTTTCCCTATCTATTTGCCATGAAGTGATGGGACCAGGTGCCATGATCTGAGTTTTCTGAACGCTGAGTTTTAGCCAACTTTTTCACTCTCCTCTTTCACTTTCATCAAGGGGCTCTTTCATTCTTCTTCGCTTTCTGCCATAAGGGTGGTGTCATCTGCATATCTAAGGTTATTGATATTTCTCCCGGCAGTCTTGATTCCAGCTTGTGCTTCATCCAGCCCAGCATTTCTCATGATGTACTCTACATATAAGTTAAATAAGCAGGGTGACAATATATAACCTTGACATACTCCTTTCCCAATTTGGAACCAGTCTGTTGTTCCATGTCCAGCTCGAACTGTTGCTTCTTGACCTCCATACAGATTTTCTCAGGAGGCAGGTCAGGTGCTCTGGTATTCCCATCTCTTTAAGAATGTTCCACGGTTTGTTGTG
Organism: Raphicerus campestris; assembly: GCA_006410735.1. Lineage (NCBI taxonomy): Eukaryota > Metazoa > Chordata > Mammalia > Artiodactyla > Bovidae > Raphicerus > Raphicerus campestris. The sequence goes on along the minus strand of SJYW01044833.1, from coordinate 1,723,592 downwards.
ATCCACACAGTCAAAGGCTTTGGCATAGTCAATAAACCAGAAGTAGATGTATTTCTGGAACACTCTTGCTTTTTCAATGATTCAACGGATGTTGGCAATTTGATCTCTGGCTCCTTTGCCTTTTCTAAATCCAGCTTGAACATCTGGAAGTTCANAGAGACCTGGGATGCTCACGGGTATCTGCTCCCCCAGCCCATGCAAATGCCATTTCTGTCTTGCTCACCAGGAATGTCACTTGGGTAGCTGCGCTTCTTAAGACCTCATGGAACACTTGGCTGTGACAGAAACATGATCAGGAGCACAGCATTTAGCAAAAGTATCGGGAGAGGGGGGAATACAACCTCTATGTTATCTTTCTGCAGTGGCCAAGACCTGGAATACTGGCATGTCCTGGGGTAGGGAGAGAAGCTGATGTTGGCGTCTTCTTTTGAGACACGTGTCTCTTTGCTCATCAGATGGCATCACCCCTTCTCATCTTCATAGCTTACATGTACATACAGTGAGGAGACACTTCTTTCAGATAAATATTTGGCATAAATAAGTCATCATCACAAGCTTAAGATGGGGGGAGAAAGCGATGGTTCAGGGAAGTGACATTAGTTACAAGGGGACTTAAGGAATAAAACAGGTAATTGTTGAGATGCGTTCATTGCCATCACCTGAGGAAAGAGTGGGTTCTACCCTAAGGCTCAGTGGTGGAGAGATCGGGCAATGTGGGAGCCCTCTGGTGTCTTACAGAATACAGGTGAGTTGGGATGCTAACCGTGTGGGCTCCTATGTCCCCAGCTTGGTTTGCTAGTAATGGAATCGACCTCTTGGGGCAATAGGGCTGCGAGAAGGTGATGAGGACACCCGCCATCTCCATGGATTCACTGACTCTCTTTCTCTTCCTCCAGAGGAATTGTTCACCTCAAGCCATGTCAAGTGGGGTGGGGCTAGGGGTGGGCTCCTTAGGAATTTGGGAGCTGGAAGGTTCATCAGGGGTGTGCGATCAAGTAGTTTGGTCCCTGATTTCTGAAAAGCAGGGTCTTGCAAAGAGTCTGCACCATGATTTTTTATTTCAGAGGAGAGGAACGCACATTTGGCATCAGATAATAAACATCAACCTTTTGTATCACTAGAGTTTGTTACATGTAGGAACATGCTTTGGCAAGAAAAAAAGATACTCATTGATTTTTCCCCCAAAATAGGACTCAAGAAGGGGGTCTTCCCTGGGGAAGAAGGGGAGTCTATGGTAAAGGTGGTTATCCAGTACCTGGAAATGGAAATAACAAGAAGGGTAATGCCATGGCAAGTGTGCAAACAGAGGCAGGTCTCAGGAATGACTCTGAAATAGTCCTGCACCTGGGGCATTTTCTTAAAATGGAATCTATACAGCAGTGAGAGGATTTTGCTCTCGTGATGGGGTTTCAGAGGAGGAGTCCCTGTGGCTGGTCCTCACACTTTGCTGTTGACCCATCTTCTGTCCTGAAAAATGCACATTTCTTCCCCTGTGTTTGTGGTTAAGAACAGGTGAAGGGATCGAGCATCAGAGGATGGGAGGAGGGTCTTCCAAACTTTAGACCATGAAACACCTGAACGAAGGTGAAGAGGCTGCCTCTTTAGTGGGAGGAGGGAGAGCACGACTTGGGGAGATCCTACAGTTAACGGGCTTGTGAAAACACCTCCCGGCCTACCCTCTTGCTGCTGGCCAAACCGGCAAGTGCTCCTGTCGGAAGCATGGGCAGCTGGCAGCAAAAAGGATCACTGGCCCGAAGAATTCTCGGATCTGGATGGTGCTCTGCGATAACACCTTTCAACCCAAGCTCGTCTTTGCCCACGTCTGGCCTCCTAAGCAATGGACCTGTGGGCTCGTATCGATTTGCAAGGCTGTTCTAGAACTGTCGAGAAGGACCCAAAGATGGATGGTTTTGAAACAGAGAAGAGGGCAGAGTATAAAATACACAGATGGGGGAGGGACGTAATACTGTGTGATATGGGCTTGGCACTTAATTTCAAAAACAACAGTGATCAACAGCTTTTTTTTTTAGCTCGGCTGACAGCAGACAAACACAACACGCACTGGACTACAGCATTGGCTCACTGGGGCACAGGAGGGTTTTCTCAGCTGGATCCTCTTCTCCCAAAGCATCCCCTGTCCTCCTGCCTGCGCCGCGGGCTACTGGATGAAGGGCATCCTCTCCTTGTTCTCGCTGTCTCCCTCGTGGTCCTCCTCCTCTTCACCTGCCTCGCTGGTCTCTGTGCTGTCGTTGGCCATCTGTAATCCAACAGAAACAGGGATCGGCCTCTGACTCTCAGCACCACCCTCTCCCTCATGGTCTAACCTGGAGCTGGACTTTCTCTCTCGGCCACTGACAAATGCAGGGCCTTCTCCCTGAGCTCCACCCCTCTCCACTCTCCTGCCTGCACAATGCCTGCTTCTTCTTTAGCACCCAGCCCACCTCCTCAAGGAAGCCTCCCCAGACTTCTCTAATGGGAACAGTCCCCCTGTAGTGAGTGCTCCTCTGTGGCCCAGATCCATGGCTACCATGTCCCATTTATACACATGGCTTGTGGACAGATGACACCCTGCCCCGCTGTGGGTACTGTGGGTGACAGGGCAGATGACCCAGGCTTTCTTCTGTTTTCTCTTCTACAGCTAGCACAGAGCCTGACACATGCAGCAAGGCGTGCACATTTCAGAACAGCAATCACACGATGGTGAGAGTTCTCCCTCATTAGCCGTACTCCGCATTCACCACCGTGCCAGGTGCCTCATGTCCATCACCCCGCTTTTTCTCTTCTCAGCAGCCATGGAGTAGTAGCCATAGCAATAACTATAGCTGGCAGTTTTGCAGCGGTGCAAAGGGAGACTCAGGTGACGTGTAAGTGGGAAGTCGTGAGGCAGCGAAGGTCAGGAGGCTGCAGAGAAGGTCGCCAGCCCTCTCTGGGGCCGGGGCAGACGCCAGGCCCAGGGCAGGGGCGCCGTCTGTCGCCACGGGGTGTGCAGGCAGCAGCTGCGTTTAGGCTGCTGAGACGGAGCCCCGCTGCGCTCACCCATCCCCATCAGGAGAAGGGCCCCCGCAGAACAGATGCTCCCGGTGCTTGTAGGCACGTCCGCTTCCACATCTTCAGCCAGCCTGCTGCCCCCACGCCTTGTAGTCCAGACAGCTTCGAGTGGTGGGTGTGTGCCCTACAGTGGGTTCAGTGGGGCAGACTCAGGGCCCTTGACTTCCCCTGAGCTCTGACGGTGGCCATTCTGCCAGGAGAGCGTGCCCTGGGAGCCCCTCGCTGCACCCCCCAACACACACACACCCAGAAGAAAGCCTGGGTGCTGCGGAGTGGTGACGCGGCCCCACAGAGCTCGGACCCTGTGCTGTTTGCTCTCCTTAGAAATACCCTCACCGCTGGCTGCCTCTCTTTCAAGCCTCCTCTCCATCCAGGAGGGACGGGCCCCTCCTGCCAAGAGATGCTCCCCGTGCCGCAGGTCTGAGGTGCCCATCTGCCATCAGCTCAGGTCCCAGGGGTGAAAGCCCCCCAGAGCTCCAGCAATAAGGACAGCAACACCTGCCACGGCACGGCCTGGGCTTTCACTCGGAAAGGTGGCTTTGCAGCTCCTGTCCTGTTGAGAATCCACCTGTAGTCAAGCAGGCCTTCCTACCAGCCCCAGGACCTCAGGTATAATGAACAGGCAAGAAGCCAGGAACAACTCCAGTGCTTGAGAGCAGTAAGCGGTCCAGCCGGGTGCTAGACGCCCTCCTCTGATGGGACTTAAATAGACTCAGTCACGGGTTTAAAAACCAGAACACAGGTGCACAGAAGACCTGCGATTCTGGCCTAACCGTGACCCCTCATCTGCCTCCAAACACTTGCTGGCCCAGTCCTGGGACTTAGAAAGCATTTAAAAGGTTATATCCAGAGTGTTATCAGTCACTTCCATGTTGTAAAATATCCTCTCACTAAACTGTCCTTCATTGTGTGAAATGGCCATCATACCCAAATCACATTCTGGTTGCAAAAGCAAGGAAGCACTTTTTAAAGCATATGCATTGGACTAAAACACGCCAGGACTTTAGTTCTTCTTCTTTTATCAACCACTGATGCAGCTCCAAAGCTAAACATGCGAGAAAACAAATCAAAAATCTTCCCGAGTATGTTCTTGGTTAAATCTTTCCTAGAGTTCAGTTTGCATGAGAGAAAGTTTTATGCATGTCATTGTAACTGGCTTATGAGGGCATATTCAGATCCAGTTTACAGACGTGGAGCTGAAGCCAGAGTGATAACGGCTGCCCAGGTCATGCCGGGGCTCAGCAGGGCTCAGGATCCATGCAGCCCGGGGGCAGGCTGCGTGTTGACCGCCACACTGCAGGGCCCCCAAGGGATCCTTGCAAGAGGGTCTGGGATGTGTGTGTGAGATGCTTCACTCCTGAGGGACAGGGTGTGTGGGGGGCGTCCCCACATGTAAGGGTGTAGTCCTGGCAAGAGAAAACAAAAGCCCTGGGGCCCGCAGGAGGCAGCTCGGGGGCAGGTGGCATCACTCTGTTGGGGATCTGAATGTGAGTTTACGAACCTTTACCAGAAATTCCTCCCACCTGTAGCCGAGAGTGAGCCCGGGTAACAGGCACGGGCTGTGGTTTCTGTCCTCTCCCGTCTGCCCTCGGATGGCTCTGGACATGGTCTCGCCGAAGCCTTTTCCTTTCCTTATTGGCGTTCATCCCACCTGTGACTAATCCCTCACTCGATTACCTGGGGTCTCCCCAACCAGCCCCAGCAGAGAGCTGAGAGAGCTGAAAGCGGAGAGCAGAGAGCTCTCCTCCACCCCACGTGTGCCCGCCTCTGAAAACCCTCTCCTGCCGCAGCGAGCAGATGCCTCTTCCCTGACTCACCAGTGGAGTCGGGGTCTTTTCTACGTCCAGAATTAACTTGCCGATGTTCCCTCGGTCGTGGATTCGCTGCATGGCCTCCTTCACCTGGGAGACAGGGAGACAAAGCGCTGGTGAGGTGAGACGTTCAGTTCAGTCGCTCAGTCGTGTCCGACTCTGCGACCCCATGGACTGCAGCATGCCAGGCCTCCCTGTCCATCACCAACTCCCGGGGTTTACTCAGACTCACGCCCATCGGGTTGGCAGTGCCATCCAGGTGACAAGAGGGCCTGGACAAGCCAAACCACTCGCTGTCCATCAGGGGGAGCTGCAGTCCAGGCTTAGCAGCTCAACCGGCGATGGTTCCCAACTTAAATTCTGGTTGTCACTCACACTCTTTGTTGTTATGCAAGCAGTTTGGTTTCCTGGGTCTTAAAAAGTGAGAGTGATAGCTCCAGAAATGAAAAGAGGAACGTTTCTTTAAAAAAGAAAGAACTTGGGGAGGAAAGGCCTGTGGAGTTCCAACAATTACATGCTACAGAAAGTGTCAGGGCCCATTAGCCAGAGCAAATTTTGCCCAATAAAATTATAAAATTATTTTTCTAAGGTCATTGTGCCCAGCTTACTCAAATGTTACATAATCTGACTCGTAGTTTGGCTAAAATGGCCCATGACCCAAGTTGAACTACATTCAGGAACATTTTTCCCACCCAAGTGGAGGCTTCTCCAGAACTAGAATATTCCCCAGTGAGGGGACTTCCTGTTTCTCCTCAAATGATAAGGGCTTGTCAGGCAAGCACAGAGACACCTCCTGGGGCCCCCTTTGCAAAGGCAGGTGTGGATGGAGTGTGATGGAGGCTTCCAGCATTTCATTGTTGCTGTATGGAAAATGAATACTCGGGGGTGCTGTGAGGATGAAATAAAAGAAGGAAATGGTAACAATGCCGCTTGGTGTGGATAAATCCTCCACATCTCTTAGTAAAATCTAAATAGGAATGCAACATCTCTTGGTTTTTCTTTTTCAAAGAAACAGATCTAGTTAAAATATTTTTCCTGAAGTTTCAAACAGATTTGTTCATGCATTCATTCAGTCCACAAATAGTCACTAATTGTTGCTTATAGGCTAGGTGCCATATCTTAAAAAAAATTTTTTTTAATAAATTAGGGTGTCTCTCTGCCTTCGAGGAACTCAATCTGGGGTTTATGGAGCAATGTTTGCTTATAGAAAAACCAAAGCCAGCTTCCCACTGGAATGAAAACTTGACAGAGCCATTAAAAGGTGCATATTCTAATTGCTTTTCTGGGACTTTTGTCCTAAAGGCACAATTCAAATTATGGGGAAGAAATTACCACAGAAAAGATACTCAACTGCTTTCAATGGCAAAACATTGGAGCAACTTATATGTCACAGAATAAGGGAATGGTCAAATAAATCGAAGTTCTGACATATATCTACTGATTGGAAATGTTTTGTGGCTGTTAAAGTGCTAGTTATAAAGACTGTGCAGTAGGATTAAATGCCTTTATAATACAGTTAAATGAGAAAATCCAGGTGCATAACTTTACATCTCCATAAAAACATGGGCATCCTACAATAACTAGAAAGAGATTTAGATATAAAACATTATGTAGGGGAAATAGGCGCCTTTCAATGCTAATGTCCAGACTCTGTTATCTGGTTACCTGTTGTTAAACCAGTGTTCATTATAAATTCAATGTATCTTTAAATGCATTCTTTGGACAAGGAAGCGCTGGTTACACTCAACCTCTTTTGTAGACTGATAGTATCATGTGATTGTTGAGTTCCTTGCACCTGATACATAATCCAGGAGGTTTCTCCTATTTCTGTGATGAATATTGCTCTCCATGTGCTTTCGAATTTTGGTGCTGACAGCTACTGTTTACTAAGAATCTTTAAATATTGTGGCAGGCAGCTTCTAAAACTGCTCCCAACCCCCTCCTGGGACTCACCTCTGTGTGTATCCCCACAACCCCCTCACCCTCACCATTAAATGTGAGCTGGACCCAGCAACCTGCTTCTAACAAACTGAATATAGCAAAAGTTATGGGATGTCCCTTCCTGATTAGGTTATAAAAGATTGACTTCTGTCTTGCAGTCTGTCTCTTTCTCTGACTCTTCTCGCTTTCTTGTTCTGATGATAGAAATTGTCACGTTGCAAGCTGCTCTATGGAGAGGGCCCCTCCCCTCCCCTCACCGTGGCAAGGAATGGAAGGAGAACTCTAGCCAACAGCCAATGAGAAGCTGATACCCTCCATCCAAAAGCCCCCAGGCTCTGGATCCTGCCAACGAGAGGGCTTGGAAGCAGATCCTCCCTCAGTCCAGCCTTGAAATGAGGCCACAGCCTTGGCTGACACCTTGACTGCAGCCAGAGGACCCAGCTAAGCCCTGCCCAGAATCCTCGCCCACAGGAGTGGAGATCATGAAGTTATTTCAAGGCAGTAAGTCTTAGGGATAATTTGTCATGTAGCCACAGATAATTAATACATTGTTACTTCAAATGTATAATTCTTCCCTTGCAAGATACATATTATCCCATTCTACAGATCAGTACCTTGGTGCTCAAAGACATAAGCAGTTTGTCCAAAGGTTACATGGCTGTGGGCGACAGAATCGTGTTTCTGACTCAGATTTGTCAGACTTCAAAAACCAATGCTTTTCCCCAGTTCTGCCCAGAATATGCTGCTTCCTTTCATGCTCACATAATGGTTTCCCAGAATTCAGTTGTTTATTACCCAGGCAAGTTATTAAACACCTGGAAACTCCTTGGAGATTAGGAACGGTTTTTAAACTGCTTCTCCAATAAGGTAGAGCCCAGGGAGACAGAAAAGCTGATTGTGGTGCTAGGGAAAGAGCTCCCTGCCGGGCTGGCTCTAATCTGCGTATTTTTTGTACATTTCTTTCTGAGATGAACTGACACCCTGAAGTTCCGTACATGGGGGATGGAGGAAGGATTAGGAATCTGATCCCCAGTCATGCTGCTTGAGTTTACAGTCCTCCTGGGCTGCTCNAATGTTAGTTGCTCAGTCGTGTCTAACTCTTTGTGACCCTATGGACTGTAGCCGGCCAGGCTCCTCTATCCGTGGGATTCTCCAGATAGGAATACTGGAGTGGATTGCCGTGCCCTCCAGGGGACCTTCCTGACCCAGGGATCGAGCCCACATCTCTTATGTCTCCTGTTTTTTTTTTTGCAGGAGGTTTTTTTTGGGTTTTGTTGAGTTCTTTACCACTAGCACCACCTAGGAAGCCCCAGTTAGACCCAATTAGAAGTGTAAAAAGAAGCTGCTGAGATTCATTTTAATAATATATTTTCTTTAACCAGATTATTATCTATTATATACCTTATATCTATAATCTTATCTATTATCTATCTGAAATATTATCATTTCAATGTATGCTCAATATAATAAAAGCTATGGATGAAATATTAAGTGTTTGGAATCCAGGGTGTATTTTCCTCTTAGAGCATGTCTCAGTTCAGAGACAGTTGCTTACATCTGCCGTACTGGAGCGTGCAGCCTGGATGGCAGGACAGTGGCACCAGCCTCAGGGATCCCAGTGCAAAGGAGCATCTGGCATATGACAGCTTCCAGAATGAATGAATGAACGAGCGGGGGAGTCGATTTGTGGGGAGAGTGAGACATCACATGGCTGAGCCAGCCCAGAGGTTTCTGTCTGGTCCGTGCCACATCCCAGAGCCCCGGCCCAGGCGGCCTGCTTGCTGGCTGTGGGGTGGCCCAGTGTAGTCTGCTCATAATCAGGGTGTGGTCCCCGCACCCAGTCTGAGACATCCCTGCCAGCTGCGGGAGAGATGGAGTGACTGCAGCCAGGATCCCAGCTGTGGGGCTGGCCAGAGCTGGTCTCAGCAGCTGGATTCTCCAGCCCAAGAGGATGGTGGCAGGAGGCAAGGGTGATATCCCCACTTCCCAGGCTCTGCTTTGACTCAGCAACATCATTCCAGAAAGCTGCTTCACCTCTTTGCTCCCCATCTTCTTGATATGTTATTCTGTCCACCTGTTTGTTCAATCTGTCACTCATCCAACAGTGCCAAAGCCCTTTTCCAGGAGTTGTGTGCGGAGTAGTGGTCGAAACAGACGCACTCTCTCTGTCCAGAAGGGATCACAGTTTCACTTACTAAACAGGCTAATCGTCATAAGAAGAGTTTCATGATCTAAAAATCTTATTTCACCCCAATGGGTGACAATCCATAAGAGTTGGTCGTGTCCCCTCGTGTGTGTTTCAACCAAGTCCTGTAGCATTCAAGGTGGTGTTCATGCACGACCCCCAGGGAGAATGCGATTGGCTCAGACTGCGTTCACAGAGGAAGACTAGCTGTGGTCATCCTTATTTCCTCCTGCAACGGATCTAGGGGAAGTGGTTTTCTGGAAGTTGTGGAAAATGATGGTGAGCAGACCCACAAGATCCCAGCCATCATGAAGCTCATGGTCTTACAGAGACACAGACTTAATCAAAATGACTGAAATAAATGTAAGCTTGCCATGGTAATTCTGAGATGGTGTTAAGAGGACGTGGATAGGGGAACTGACCTGGTTGGGAAGATCATGGAAAACTCTGAAGAAGAAGTGACAATTGAGCTGAGTTTTAAAGGATAAGTAGAACATGACTAGGAAAAGAAGGGAGAGAGGACCATCGCAAGAAGAGGGGGCCAAGTATGAAAGGAGAGACGGCAAAGAGGCCAGGGACATGAGGACAGAGAACAAAAGTGAACATGGGGCAAGATGTTGGGGAAGCTGGCTGGGGTGTTGGCACTCCGTTCCAGAGCCTGCCAGGGTGCAGTTGCCCAGTGTGGCTCACACAGACTGACACCCTCCAGTCATTTTCAGAGTGGTCAGTTCCTTCATGCTTGAGCAATGAGGGCTAACGATGCTCCATCTTTGTTTGGGGTCTCATTTAATGTTTCACAATATTTCATTTCCTTTTCAAAGTTGTGAAAGGCACAAATTCATTAGAGTACAAATGATACCACTTAGTAACCAAAGCATTTGGCTTGTGCTATGAATAGTAATAAGCCTAGCCATCTAAAAGAGGAAAAAAATTAAGATGGATTATTCCATGGATCACTGTGTCTATTTGATGATAAAGTAAAAGCTTTGAAAAAGAAGAAATGAGTAATACTCTAATTAAGAAGCACATCTACCCAATTTGTATTTGGAAGATGACTCATATTTGCGAGTCATGGATGGGGAATGGATGATTGCTTAAAATCCAAAGTGGGTGTGGAAACATAACACATTCATTGCAGGTAGACTTGAAATCTGGGGCTGATGTTCTGTCGAGAAGCTGTGAGGATCTGAAGTGAGTGAGCCCTGAGACTTTTACCTACGTGGAAGAGTGACTGAAAAAGTAAAATGTCCAGAATCATGGGCTGACCCACTGAGAAGGTTGAGAAAAAAACACAGTTCATGTTGGGATTAGATGCAGATAGATCTGTGCAATGATGCAAGGTGTGGGTTAGGGCGGGGCATTTAAGGGGGTGCTCACTCCCAAGGTCATTTGAGCAGTGGTTTAGCACCCAAGAGTGAGTGCTTCCTTAAATTTTGCACCCTGGTCACCTACTTTGCCCCATTCTAGTTCTGGCACCACACGGAAGCCAGATACTGTTAAACGAAGGAGATGGTAAGTTGTCATTTTAAAAGAAGTGTCTGCTTGGCCACAAAATAGTGTGGCTGGTCTAAGAAGATTTTTAAAGGGCCATTGGTAGGAGCACCGGCTTAGAAGAGGGACAGGATATTTGGAGAGTGAGGAAGAGGGAAGACAAAACAGCAAGACAGTAGAATCAGATGAAGCAACTGGTCCTTTTTTCCTGGGGAAACTAGATCACATTGACACTGACGATCAAGTATGCATTGTGGTCATGAGGAGCTCAAATGAAGTAAACACTGAGTTAAAAGCCAGAATTGTTCTGCAGAACTCTACAACCCATAATCAAGCCGCACTGTATATTCCAGTCCAATTGTATTTTGAACTAAAGCAAAAGATGAAAAAAAAANTTCTGGAAGTTGTGGAAAATGATGGTGAGCAGACCCACAAGATCCCAGCCATCATGAAGCTCATGGTCTTACAGAGACACAGACTTAATCAAAATGACTGAAATAAATGTAAGCTTGCCATGGTAATTCTGAGATGGTGTTAAGAGGACGTGGATAGGGGAACTGACCTGGTTGGGAAGATCATGGAAAACTCTGAAGAAGAAGTGACAATTGAGCTGAGTTTTAAAGGATAAGTAGAACATGACTAGGAAAAGAAGGGAGAGAGGACCATCGCAAGAAGAGGGGGCCAAGTATGAAAGGAGAGACGGCAAAGAGGCCAGGGACATGAGGACAGAGAACAAAAGTGAACATGGGGCAAGATGTTGGGGAAGCTGGCTGGGGTGTTGGCACTCCGTTCCAGAGCCTGCCAGGGTGCAGTTGCCCAGTGTGGCTCACACAGACTGACACCCTCCAGTCATTTTCAGAGTGGTCAGTTCCTTCATGCTTGAGCAATGAGGGCTAACGATGCTCCATCTTTGTTTGGGGTCTCATTTAATGTTTCACAATATTTCATTTCCTTTTCAAAGTTGTGAAAGGCACAAATTCATTAGAGTACAAATGATACCACTTAGTAACCAAAGCATTTGGCTTGTGCTATGAATAGTAATAAGCCTAGCCATCTAAAAGAGGAAAAAAATTAAGATGGATTATTCCATGGATCACTGTGTCTATTTGATGATAAAGTAAAAGCTTTGAAAAAGAAGAAATGAGTAATACTCTAATTAAGAAGCACATCTACCCAATTTGTATTTGGAAGATGACTCATATTTGCGAGTCATGGATGGGGAATGGATGATTGCTTAAAATCCAAAGTGGGTGTGGAAACATAACACATTCATTGCAGGTAGACTTGAAATCTGGGGCTGATGTTCTGTCGAGAAGCTGTGAGGATCTGAAGTGAGTGAGCCCTGAGACTTTTACCTACGTGGAAGAGAGACTGAAAAAGTAAAATGTCCAGAATCATGGGCTGACCCACTGAGAAGGTTGAGAAAAAAACAACCTTGAGAAAAAACCCAACATCCCTGTTGGGATTAGATGCAGATAGATCTGTGCAATGATGCAAGGTGTGGGTTAGGGCGGGGCATTTAAGGGGGTGCTCACTCCCAAGGTCATTTGAGCAGTGGTTTAGCACCCAAGAGTGAGTGCTTCCTTAAATTTTGCACCCTGGTCACCTACTTTGCCCCATTCTAGTTCTGGCACTGCACGGAAGCCAGATACTGTTAAACGAAGGAGATGGTAAGTTGTCATTTTAAAAGAAGTGTCTGCTTGGCCACAAAATAGTGTGGCTGGTCTAAGAAGATTTTTAAAGGGCCATTGGTAGGAGCACCGGCTTAGAAGAGGGACAGGATATTTGGAGAGTGAGGAAGAGGGAAGACAAAACAGCAAGACAGTAGAATCAGATGAAGCAACTGGTCCTTTTTTCCTGGGGAAACTAGATCACATTGACACTGACGATCAAGTATGCATTGTGGTCATGAGGAGCTCAAATGAAGTAAACACTGAGTTAAAAGCCAGAATTGTTCTGCAGAACTCTACAACCCATAATCAAGCCGCACTGTATATTCCAGTCCAATTGTATTTTGAACTAAAGCAAAAGATGAAAAAAAAAAATCTAGTGAATTGCCTCCAACATTTCTTTGATTTTCTTTAACAATGCTCCCCAGCGTCAAATTTGGATGGTGGAGTAGAATTAAACTGGAAGGATGCTTATTCCAATGTATAAGTGAGGTCTGAGGGGAGGATTAGGGAAAAAACGTGTGAAATGATTCTTGTTCCCTGCAGAAAAAAAAATATCTGCTGTACAGTCTGTAAGAGAGCTGTTTGAAGTGTGATGGGCATAGAAGAGGAAGCAATTGGGGTTAGGAGAAGGAGGAGAATCAGGGGGAAACTCTTGGCAGGAATGAACTTACAGACTGAGACTTGAAGGTCAAGTAGAAGTTTGTCACTCAGCCAAGAAGGACATAGAAATATTAAGAGTTTAAGGAAATATTGCTCTGCTCCAAGGATGAGTCACTGACAGCCACCAGAACTCTGAGGGTGATGCTAGTGATGACGCTTTGAAAGTCCTCTTGAATTAAGATTCTCAAGTCTGCTGCAAATGGGTTACATCATCGCTTGAGCTCCCGCCACTCCTGAAATCCCACACAACAGCGGTAGAACTTACAGAATATCGTGTCAACAGATTCGTGCTTCAAATCCTTTAGCAAAATCCTCCAGCCAGGGAGAGAAACTCTTATTCCTGCTTGGAGAACTGTAATTCCTCACTAATAATGTCATCCCCTTGCCTCCAGATAATACTAGTTTTATTCATTCCCTGATGGATAATGACACCTGAAGGTTTTCCCCTGGAACAGTGTAACGTGGAAGTTATGGAAAAGGGTTAGAACTAAAAGAAGGCCAAAGACCCTTCAAAATCTTGAAAGTTCTCGTCTTTCCAAAGGGATGACGGCCAGAGCTGCTGACATTTAGGAAACTACAGTTTAGAAGGCAGAGGTGACCTTTCCTTAGACTTCCAGAGAAAGGGCTTTTTTGTAGGCTGTTTGGGGAGCATTTTTGTACCTAAGGGAACTGAGATAACATTGATAACTATGTCATCTAGACATGGCTGTCATTTAGATAAGGGTTAGGATGTCCAGGGTACAAAATGACAGATGGCCAACAGAGGCAGATATGCCTGGGACAACTTGTCTGGGGACTGTAGGATTCAAGGAGTAGAAATAAAAGAGTAATTGTGTTTGTATAAGAGGCATTTGCAGGCAAAGCACTCCAGTAGAAAGCTGATCCTGCACTACTTTGAAGGGGATCTTGTGGATCCTCCACTAAGACAGAAAGGAAAAGATTTTAGGCTCTGGACTGCAGGAATATAACCAGCCCTCAGGTTGCACTAGGAGAAGGTGAGAGTCTCAGGGCAAGAGCCAAATCTAAAACTCAGGTAACCGTCTACGGCAAGGCAGTGGAGGTGCATCCCCCTGGGGCTGTGGGGGAGGATGCTCGCTCTCATCACAGCAGCAGGCACGTGACAAACGTTCAGCAGGCACTCCACCAGGCAGAGCACTCTCTAGCCTGATCTCTGTGAGGTGAGCGGGAGCTTGTCAGACTGTCAATCAAGGGTACGTACAAATAGCCTCTTTCTCCTGGAGCCCCTGTTGCCTACGGAGAGCTGAGATCACACTGAGGTTTGGCAAGGTGACATGGCTTGTCCCAAGCCAAGCCGTAGGATGTGACAGTGTCAGCTTCACACCGAACCCTGTGAACCCTCAGGGCCTGGTGCACTGTTGCCTGGTGTGTGGAGCCGGGAGGAGGCAGGAGGTGGAGAGGAGGGGCCATGGGCACCCTGTAGGGTGCGGTGTTTCCTCTGCACTTCCACACGTGCCCTGCTGCTCCTGGGTTGTAACACTTAATCCCACTCTCTCTTGAAGAGTTTCTCAGCCTAGGAAGCACTGACTTTTGGAGTCAGAGAATTCTTGGTTGCGGGGGCTGTCCTGTGCATCACAGAACATTTAGCAGCGTTTCTGAGCTCTACTCACTAGACCCCGGTAGCACGCCCAGTGCGACAAAGGAAAATGTCCCCAGGCACTTGCCAAATGTCCCCTGGAGGGAAAGAATCAGCTCTAGCTGAGCCGGTGTGAGGTCTCAGTCTGCTCCACACCTCCCATTCAAGGGCAGACGCCTGCCTCCGCACAGTAGCACAGGACTCCGTGGCCAGGGACTTGCCACCAGAGACTGGTTTCTGCTCCATCCTCAGCACTAGGAAGAGAATGTGGCACACAGCGGGTGCTGCGTGGTCTGTGACCTCAAAATACTCATTGGTTAGGTCAGGTTTTTGTGAAATGTGGACGGAAGACAACCTGTATCAGTGGGGTCACCACGGATGAGCCTATTAGCAGGGCAGCAAAGGAGAGGCGGACACAGAGAACAGGCTTGTGGGCACAGTGGGGGCAGGAGCTGGGGGGCAGATTGACGGAGTAGCATGGGAGGTACAAGGGAAGTTCCAGAGGGAGGAGGGGACATGTGTATACCTATGGCTGACTCATGTTGATGTATGGCAGAAACCAACACGATATTGTAAAGCAATTATCCTCTAGTTAAATACGTTTTTAGGAAAGTGTGTTGGGTTCAGCTTAGACCTGTTTTTTGAGAATGCAGAGGCATGCCACTCTGGGCGATCCTGGGGCTCTGATGTTTTAGACTCTTGACCTAAATGGTGTTTCATATCCACTGCCCACCACAGCTGAGGCTCTGGGCTTGACTGACTCACAGCGAGAAACAAGAAAGACCAGTCCCTCCCCAGGAGGGCTAAGATCTCTCTGCGAGGGGTGAGGTCAGGTGTACCATGTTTTAATATATGGATAGGACCTGTTTGGCACTTGGCTTAAATATCACTGAATGTAGGAAAGTAGCAGAGAGTCACAGTTACAGCCCTTCTCATTCTAGGGCAACTGAGAATGAATTAGCTTTGATTCTGCACACCTGTGTGGACATCTAACAACTTGCTTTCTGCTCAGTGCATGAAGAAAGCTTCAGGAAAGCTAAAGGCCTGAAATCAAGGTGTCAGAAGGTGGCTTCCTAGCAAAGGCTCCGAGGAAGAGTCTTTTTCCAGCTTCTCTCCTAGCTTCTGGGGGTTGCTGACCATGCTTGCTGTCCTTGGCTTGCAGCCACAGCATTCCAATCTCTGCCTCCGTTATCATGTGCTCTTCCTTTCTGGGTTTCTGTGTCTCTCCTCTTCTTATAAGGACAGCTCATATTAGATTAAGGGCTTATCTGAACTCAACCTCTGCAGCTCAGCTGTGTTGAAATACATCTGCAGTGAGCCTAGCTCCACATTCATGTTCTAAGGTTCAGGGAAGGACATGAACTGAAGGACACATCTACCCAAGCTGAGACAAGTAGTAACACCCTTAAGTTTTTCTTTTTAAACTTTTTAAAAAATTATAAAATAAAACACATGCACAGACAGCCACAGATGTACAGTTTGTAAGCACGCAGGTGAAGAAACAGAACTTTGCTGGATGCCCCCAAAGCCTCTCCACATGCTCTGTCATAGCCCCGAATCCCTCCCCTTCTCCAGATATTACCACTGCATCCCAACTTTAGAGCCATCACTTCCTCGTATTTCTTTTGTTTTTCACCTAACTGTACATCCCTAGGCACCAGCGATTTGTCTTGTGCCATCTGAAAAAAAATACACCTTCAGGTCCTTTTAAATCTGCAGGCTCTCCTGCTCTGTTTTTGCTGCTGTTGTTCCTTGCAAGTCGAAAAGTCTGGGTTGCTTGGTGGTGACTTCCTTCCCACCGTCTGGACTCTGAACTGCAGGCAACCAGTACTGTCCAGCGGGCCCCCTGTGCTCGGTTTTTCCTTCAGGTTGGTAGGAGGTCTGATCAGACTGAGACCATGGGCGCCGTTGTGTCCTCTGGGAGACGCATGTGGCTGGGTGGCCCTCTTCTCCTGATGTTCAGTGCCCAGACCCATTAATTTAGTGGGGGCTGTGAAATTCTGATTCCAAGGCTCTGTGTTCACTTATTATTTACTGCCTTCATTTTATAAGGAGCCATGCCCCTTCATCTATTAGTTGATTATGACTGGTGAACAGCTCCTATAGGAATGGGAGGACAAATACTTGATTCTTTTCTTGGGTTTACTGGGAGCAGCAGCCTTTTCAAAGAAGCAAAATTAAGGAACTTGAGTAAAGCTTTATGCATAAAACATTTGCTCAGTTCAGTTCAGTTGCTCATTCGTGTCTGACTCTTTGCGACCCCATGAATCGCAGCACACCAGGCCTCCCTGTCCACCACCAACTCCCGGAGTTCACTCAGACTCACGTCCATCGAGTCAGTGATGCCATCCAGCCATCTTCATCCTCTGTTGTCCCCTTCTCCTCCTGCCTTCAATCCCTCCCAGCATCAGAGTCTTTTCCAGTGAGTCAACTCTTCACATGAAGTGGCCGAAGTACTGGAGTTTCAGCTTTAGCATTCACTAACTGAATATTAATACATTTTTATTTTATATTTAAAAGGAAAAAAACTGGAAGCAAAACATGTCTTATCAATGTCTATCAGGATGGTTAAGGGAATTACAGGGTAACCCTGAAAGGTCACCTCATCCCATTTCTCATTGACATGCTAAGGAGAAAAATAATTATATATTCAATGTGGTCATACCTTCATAGAATACATATTAATATAAAGAATAAATGAGAGCTTATATCAACCCAACTACCCTGGGCATATCTGTAGTAGGATTATGGCTAGTTTTTGTTTTCTCCATTATACTTTTCCTGTTTTTTATCTTTTTTTTTTTTCAATTACAACAGAGTTTATGCTGTAATAGTAAGAACACAGATACAGTGTAAAGTCTACAGCTCAAGTTGAAGGTAGGTTAGAGATGTGATGTAACCATCAAGAAAGAGGCCACGGTGAGGGGGGCTGGTGGTGAGGAGAAGGGGTCAGAGTTGCAGGGAAGGCTCCAGGGCGGGAGGAAGATCCCAGAAGTACTACTTGTACAGGGGAAGAAAGAGCCCCAGAGGCAGCGGAATGAACAGGGGCTGGGCCGGGAAGTGGGAATGAAGTGTGAGGCGCGGCCCCGCCCCGCCGGAGCAGCACCTGGGCCTAGAGACACCGCGAGCTGCGGGTGCAGGGGCCCGGGACGCGCAGGGCCGGCCCGGAGCCTGGCTGCGCTTCTCCTCCACAGGCTGCACTTGCTGACGCCGGACAGGCTGCCGTGGCCCTTGCAGGCTTTCCCACGCACCTCACATCCATGCAGCAGGCAGCAAGCAGCAAGCCTCTGAGGGCACAAGGCGGCGGCAGGCCTGCGGAGGGCGTTGCTCAGACCTGCCTCAGCACTCGGGCTTTGGAAGGGAGGCCGTGTGTCAGGCTTCCAGTCTGAATCCCCATCTACTATTTCTAGGCGGCCTGAAGTTCTACAAATGGAAAGAATGTAGGAAGATCCTCCGATGTAACTCAAAGCTCCTTCGGCACCAGAGGAGCCACACGGGAGAAGCCTTTCAAGGGTAAGGAGCGTGGCAAAGCTTTCGAGTCCAGCTACGCCTATATCAGCCTTCCCCGGTGGCTCAGACGGTAAAGAACCTGCCTTTGATGCAGGAGACCCGGCTTCAGTCCCCAGGTTGGGAAGATCCCCTGGAGGAGGAAATGGCACCCCATTCCAGTACTCTTGCCTGGAGAATCCTCATGGACAGAGGAGCCTGGTGGACTACAGTCCATGGGGTCAGAAACAGTCGAACACGACTGAGCCACTTCACTTTCACTTTTATGACTATATCATACACAAGAAAAATTCCCGGGGTTTCTCCCGGGCGTGGATGCGCCGCTGGACAATGAAAAAGTGACCTACCCCCTAAAGCTTTCCAGCGCTCCTCCCATTTAGTTTCTCCCTCGTGCCTAGCCTCGGTGCTGCAGGTAGGTGGCGCTCCGACGGAAAGCCTGCCACACTCCTTACACGCACAGGGCTTCTCCCCGATGCGGATCCTCTGAGGCTGGGTCGGGTGGGGTTGGAACACAGACCTTCGCCAGCCTCCTTACATTCGTAGGGTCCTACCGCCAGCTCCTCTGTCTTGATGCGGGGCTTGCCACCTGGGCATATGCCTCTCAAAACCTCTGCTTCCCAGGGATTGGGGTCCCCTGGAGCTTCCCCTCTCTCCAGCTGGGAGACCAGATCGGGTCTGGAGGATGGAGACACCAGGGAAGCCACATCTGTATAATTCTCCAGCGTCACCTCCCCGCACAGGGCCCTCTGTGCAGAATCCAGACTGGCCCACTGGTTCTGAGTGAAATACACAGCCACGTTCTCAGAGGCCACTGGCTCCTGAGGCCAGGTGGTTTGGGGCAGGGCTGTTGTCCATGGCTCTGTGCACTCTTCCCGGTTTGCAAAAGCAGGAACCTTAAACGCCTCTTCCCCCCTGAACCCCAAGAAGCGGGTCTCTCAAAGATCATGCAGATCCGTGTGCTGGGGCCCAGAGCACATCTCGGTCTGTCTGTTTATCTTTATTTTTTAAGCAAGGCTATTAAAGTATAATTGCCATATAAAAAGCTATATATATAGTTAATGGTTGCAACTCAATGAACTTGAGGATAAGTGTATACCTGTGAAACCATCACCACCATCATGGCCATAAACATATCCATCACCCATCACCGTTTTCTCTCACCCTTTTTATCACAGTTATTATTTGGGGGTAAGAACAATTAGGAGATGCCGAGGATGCGGGTTTGATCCCTGAGTTGCGAAGATCCCTTAGAGAAGGAAATGGCAAACCAGCCCAGTATTCTTGCCTGGGAAATCCCATGGACAGAGGAGCCTGGTGGACTGCAGTCCATGGGAACGCAAGGAGTCAGACAAGACTGGGCGACTGAGCACGCAGACACAAGAACAATTAATATAAGCTCTACCCTCGTAGCAGATGTTAAGTACATTATATAGTATTGTTAGCTATGGGCACTACGCCACATTAGCAGATCTCCAAAACTTACTTATGCTGCATAAAACTTTGTTCCCTTTGACTACCACCTCTCCTCCCCCGCACCCAAAGCCCTGGTACACACCCTTCTGCTCTCTGCTTCTGTGACAGTTTACATTCCACATACAAGCGATATCATATTTTTTGTGTGTCTTTTTAAAAAGGTCCACGGTGAGCATGTATTCATGGAGAACAAGTTTTAAAAGTGGTGCTGGGTAAAGCACCACCTCCACTTTGATTATCAGGTGAAGGGAGGTTGCAGAGGGGAGGGGGAAGGAAGCTCATGGGGGCCTGGAGCCTTTCACAGAGATGTGTAAGTGGCTTCAAAGTAAAACGAACCACCAGCTGCACAAGGGAAGCCATGTGCTGCCATAATCAGCAGCCTCACATGTCGCTCGCCTTTCCCAGGATGGCTGTCAACCAGTGCAGCAAAGACAAAGGCTCTCAGAGGAAGCTTCACCATCTCACCCTTTCTCCCCTCCCTTAGCCAGTACCTAAACTTGACCTTAGCTGCAGAAAGCACTGCCTGGAGGCCTTTGCTCTCATCTCTGTTTGTTCTCTCCACCTCCATCGCTGTCTAGTTCGAGGCCCCATCACCTCCCTCTGGGATGACTTTCCCAGCCTCCTCTTTGATCTCTGCGGCCCCAGTGTCTCCACGTTCCAATCTGTTCTCCTTCAACTGCCAGCGCTACGATTAGTGGTTGATACATTTGTATGTATCTTGTGTCTCAAATGCTTGGGACTTGGGCTGTAGATTCAGTAAGGATAATGGTAATGATGGTGATTTTAATGGCTAACATCAGTAAAGATGATGGTAATGATGGTATGATGGTGGTTTTAATGGCTAACACCAACCACTGAGCACACAAGCTGGGCCAATGCCAAGCATTGAGTGTTTTTTGCAGAATAGTCCATTTGCTCCTCACTGTAACCCTATGATGGATGTGCCGTGATTATTCTCATGTTACAGACACAGAACAGGAGGATTGGAGAGGTTAATTAATCTGCCCAAGCTCACAGGCAGTGTAGGCAGAAGGGGTAGGATTTTCACCTAGACGGCTGATGAAATATTGTTAGATGAAATGACATCATGTCTGGGATATACTCCAGAAAAGCCATGGGTGAGGGGAGGCAGCAAAGGAGACAAGCTGACCACGTGTTCCTCACGTGGAGTTGCCTCCACGGGCACCTGGCTGGTGGGGCGGAGGTGGGTCAGGATTCGCTACTTGTTTGAAATTTTCCAAGAAAGTTTCTAAAATATGAACTTGAGTTCTGTTCCCCAAACAACAACTCTATCAACAGATTTGGCACCCAAACGCTCAACTGTGTGTGTTGGATGCTGATGTTATGAGTGAAGGGTTTGGGATGGAGAAGGTGGAGGTCGTCGCCCATTTCCCCAGATTGAATAATGTTATTCTTTGCCGCAAATAACCCAGCTTTGTGAGGGTAACAGATTCCAGTATTGGATACCTACCCCATGCCAGGCAGCACTCAGCGAGATGGACACACACAGGCAACCCCTTCCCCACACAACGCCCCCCACCCACCAGCTGCCACGGTGGGGACTCCACCTACAGAGTCCATCAGGACAGCGTAGGGAGAGCTACATNATTGAATGTTATTCTTTGCCGCAAATAACCCAGCTTTGTGAGGGTAACAGATTCCAGTATTGGATACCTACCCCACGCCAGGCAGCACTCAGCGAGATGGACACACACAGGCAACCCCTTCCCCAGACAACGCCCCCCACCCACCAGCTGCCACGGTGGGGACTCCACCTACAGAGTCCATCAGGACAGCGTAGGGAGAGCTACATTCTGGGCCTGAATGAAGAGCCCAGGGGGTGGGAAATGATACCACTTAGACAAAATGGCATTTTTCCGGGGCTTGTAAGGGAGGGAGGCATTTTTCCTAGAAGAGAAAATTCATGTACAGAGTCCTGAAAGGGGAAGATGGCTCGTGCAGGGACCCGAGAGTCAGTGACGGGGACGCTGTGCCGAGCTGTGTTGGCGGGGCTGTCTTCGGTCGGGGCTGGGGACTTGGAGCTGACTGGAGATGAGTTTTGAGAAGACGGCCCGGGAGGGATGCCCGCAGGTGAGGCAGGGGACGAGGAGAGAGGGGGAGACCAGCGGGACCTGGGAGTCAGGGTGGCTGTGAGGTGGAACTGACAAGATCCATGGTGGGATACTGCAATAGGCTGTCCACCCCACCGAACCTGTGGGATAATTTCAGGCTCTTTGGAAGTCATCTAATTCCCCAAAGGGAAGAAAGAACCTCTAAAAAGACTTATGCTTGGAAAGGTTCTCCATCAAAGCAGAGAAGAGAGCTGAGGTCATCTGATTTATCTTTGTCCATTTTAATCAGCATTGGAAACAGATGACTCTGCTAAGGCCTGGAACCTTCCTTCTGTTGGAGTCTGCGTGACCCTAAAGTCAAATTTTTAATTATCTCTGCCGCTTTGCCGAGGCATGGAGGGGCATCTGGGGCTAACCTGTTCTTTCCTGCATTGTCCTGGCTTGTCTGTCAGCTGAGATTTTTCCCTCTAAGCACCAAGGAATATCTATTAGCCTGAGGTTGTGTTGCTATGGCAACGAGACAGAAAACAGGCTCAATACACTAGGGGGAAAAAGTCAAGGGATGCGGGAGGTTTTGTCTTCCAGACACTTTCCTTTCCTGCTCAGGGGCCCACTGTCTCAGCTGACAGGGCCATGCCTTGGGCTGGGATGACCAGGCCGCTCTGAATTCACAGGTGGTCACAGGGACTGAAATCCAGGGGACAGCTTTAGGGCAGCAGTCAGACCCTCGGGAGTCTGGGATGAGGGTAGATCTGGGAGGGTGCCCACAGCTAGAAGCTGGGTAGAGGTTGGGCGGGTGGGTGGCAGTTCACCCACATTTATGCAAAACTGAAGTCATATCCACACCAAGCAGTGTAGGGAATGCTTGCAGAGTCTTTACACAGTCTTTAAAGCACCTTGTAAAATATTTAAAATTCTCTGACCTAACAATTCCACTTTTGAGAATATATCTTAAGGAAGTAGTCCTATATTTGGAATAATAAGAAGAGAAAAAAAAAAAACTTTATGGGGTTGCAAAGAGCCAGACATGATTTAGCAACTGAACAACAATGAAGGTTAAAAATGCTGAAAGGGTCTATTAGAGGGGAAGCAGTCTGTAAAAACTTCTACAGTGTGACTATCATTTCTAAAAAATGTCAACCCCCCTGAACAAAAGAAAATCAAAACAAACCCCCAAATGCACAAAAGAAAAATATTAGAAGAAAAAAAAAGGTTATTTTGGATGATGGGAATTAGACAGTTTTGTCAGCCTCTATTTTCTTTTCTTTGAAGGGGTATATTTTTAAATGTCTCCACTGAGTATGACATTTTTCCTACTGGGGGAAAACAGTTCTCCAGTGGGTTTAGCGCTTGTCTTTTTCACCTTAGTTTTTGCTGAAGCATAGCTGCCGTGTTGCGTTGGTTTCTAGTGTGCAGCAACGTGATTCAGCTAGAGAGAGCGCGCATTACAGGGTATCAGAGTTCCTGTGCTCTCCGTGGGTCCTTACTGTCTCTCTCTTTTACATATTACAGCAAATATCTGTGAATCCCAAACTCCTGTGTTAGTATTCCCTTCCTCCCCTCACAGCCACAGTCTGTCCTTCAGCTCTGCCAGTCTCTTTCTGCTTCATAGGTAAGTTCATTGACGTCAGATCCCACGCGTAAGCGGTATGTGGGCTTTGCCTTTCTCTTTCTGGCTGACCTCGCTCAGTATGAGTTTCTGGGTGCACCCCTGTGGCTGCAGACGGCATCATGCCGCTCTCTGTATGGCTGAGCAGTAGTCTATTGTGCATATGTGCCGTGCCTTCCATCCACTCCGCTGTGAGTGAACGCTTGGGTTGTCCCCGTGACTTGGCTGCGGTAAATAGTGCTGCTGTGAACTTTGGGGTGCAGGCATTTCTTCCAATTACAGTTTTGTCTAGATATATTCCTGGGGGAGGGGATTGCTGGAGCTTTTAGTATTTTTTTTTAAGACTTCCCTGGTGTCTCAGATGGTAAAGCATCTGCCTACAATGCAGGAGACACAGGTTCGATCCCTGGGCTGGGAAGATCCTCTGGAGAAGGCAATGGCACCCCACTCCAGNAAAAAAAAAACTTTATGGGGTTGCAAAGAGCCAGACATGATTTAGCAACTGAACAACAATGAAGGTTAAAAATGCTGAAAGGGTCTATTAGAGGGGAAGCAGTCTGTAAAAACTTCTACAGTGTGACTATCATTTCTAAAAAATGTCAACCCCCCTGAACAAAAGAAAATCAAAACAAACCCCCAAATGCACAAAAGAAAAATATTAGAAGAAAAAAAAAGGTTATTTTGGATGATGGGAATTAGACAGTTTTGTCAGCCTCTATTTTCTTTTCTTTGAAGGGGTATATTTTTAAATGTCTCCACTGAGTATGACATTTTTCCTACTGGGGGAAAACAGTTCTCCAGTGGGTTTAGCGCTTGTCTTTTTCACCTTAGTTTTTGCTGAAGCATAGCTGCCGTGTTGCGTTGGTTTCTAGTGTGCAGCAACGTGATTCAGCTAGAGAGAGCGCGCATTACAGGGTATCAGAGTTCCTGTGCTCTCCGTGGGTCCTTACTGTCTCTCTCTTTTACATATTACAGCAAATATCTGTGAATCCCAAACTCCTGTGTTAGTATTCCCTTCCTCCCCTCACAGCCACAGTCTGTCCTTCAGCTCTGCCAGTCTCTTTCTGCTTCATAGGTAAGTTCATTGACGTCAGATCCCACGCGTAAGCGGTATGTGGGCTTTGCCTTTCTCTTTCTGGCTGACCTCGCTCAGTATGAGTTTCTGGGTGCACCCCTGTGGCTGCAGACGGCATCATGCCGCTCTCTGTATGGCTGAGCAGTAGTCTATTGTGCATATGTGCCGTGCCTTCCATCCACTCCGCTGTGAGTGAACGCTTGGGTTGTCCCCGTGACTTGGCTGCGGTAAATAGTGCTGCTGTGAACTTTGGGGTGCAGGCATTTCTTCCAATTACAGTTTTGTCTAGATATATTCCTGGGGGAGGGGATTGCTGGAGCTTTTAGTATTTTTTTTTAAGACTTCCCTGGTGTCTCAGATGGTAAAGCATCTGCCTACAATGCAGGAGACACAGGTTCGATCCCTGGGCTGGGAAGATCCTCTGGAGAAGGCAATGGCACCCCACTCCAGTACTCTTGCCTGGAAAATCCCATGGGTGGAGGAGCCTGGTAGGCTGCGGTCCATGGGGTTGCTACAAGTCGGACACGACTGAGTGACTTCACTTCACTTCTTAGTGTTTTTAAGCAACATCCACACTGTTCCCCATAGCAGCTGTAGCAATCTGCATTCCAACCAACAGAGTAGGAGGGTTCACTTTTCTACACACCCCCGGCAGGATTTGTTACTTTTGTAGGCTTTTTAGTAATGGCCATTCTGACTGATGTGTGCTCACTGTAGTTTTGCTTTGCACTTCTCTAATAACTAGTGATGTAGAGCATCTTTTCATGTGCCCGTTGGCCATCTGTATGTGGAAGAAAATAACTTTTTAAAAAAGTTCTACAGTCTGGAATTGGTCGTGCTTCCAAGTGAATGAGTCAATAGTCTCACCGAGTACAGATCCCAGAAGCCACTTATTACACTATTTTTTAGACACTTCTATTGTCAGTGCAATCCTAGGCACTGCTGCAAAACCAAATGNATGTGCCCATTGGCCATCTGTATGTGGAAGAGAATAACTTTTTAAAAAAGTTCTACAGTCTGGAATTGGTCGTGCTTCCAAGTGAATGAGTCAATAGTCTCACCGAGTACAGATCCCAGAAGCCACTTATTACACTATTTTTTAGACACTTCTATTGTCAGTGCAATCCTAGGCACTGCTGCAAAACCAAATGATGCAGTATTTTGGCCCCCATGGGCTTGACAGAGTAGGTCTATTCCCTTCCTGATGTTCTGTAACTGAGCACTCCGAACAGACCCTGACTCAACCCAGATCACCTGTACAAACTAGGGCAGACAGGCCTGTGTACAACGTGGAGTCTATATAATCAGGGTTGTCGGTTTTTATTGCTTGGGATTCCTCACAGGTTTTAAGGAAATCATCGCACAGAGGAAGAGAGCTTGGGAGAGGGTTCAGCTCATGACTGTGTGTGTGCAGGTGGGACAGAGCAACCTGCCCCATGGAGGACCCACGGGGTTGCTTTCCCCTCCTGCTGCTCCTCAGGGTACACAGCCTTGGTACAAAGAAGAGGTAGGCATACGTGCCTCTCAGCCACCCATGGCTGTTTCAAACACTGAAACAAATCTAAAATAATGTGGATGAAAACAGCTACTTCAACTCTGATTATTGCAGGCAATATAATAGTAATAGATAGTCATGATTATAATGGTTATGTCTATTGAGTGCTTACAACATGCCAGCAGTAACACGCTAACTGGCTTGCAGGCACCATCTCCCTTGATCTTCACATCGACTCTGCACATGGCGGGTCATTATTTCTACTTTACAGAGGACAAAACTGAGAACCCTAGAACTTAGTATGCTCAGGGTGACACAGCTGAAAAAAAGAAGAGCTAGGATGTAAAGATGGGAACTAGAGGGCTTGCAACCTGTTCCGTTGGGACCATTTAGTCATTTAGCTTCTGACAAGTCTGGCATGACGCAGCACTGCCGCTTTAAAGGGTGAGAAAACCGAAGCTAAGAGAGGGTGAGCAGCTTTCCCAGCGTCGCACAGCTAGAAGGCAGCGCAGCTGGGATTCGAGCCCAGCCAGTGTCTCCACAGTCTGCTTCCGTCCCCACTGCGACTGCACTGTGGCCCTGGCACCTAGTGTGACAAGTAATGTCAGGCCAATATTTCATTCTAACACTTAACATCAGACGTAGTACAGAGCAGATGCTTAAAAAGATTTGTGGAAAGGATGAATAATGGACAGGTAAGGGTCGAGACACTGAAAGCCAGACAAGGAGCCTCTATCCATCTCAAACCACACAATCAACTGGCAATCACGCATCTTGGAGTCACTATTGAAGGAGTGGGTACATCAAAGTGTCCTTCCATACCTATGACTGCAGAGATCTAAAGAAATATGTCACCCTCTGAGTGATCGGTTTTGCTCTTCCAGAAACTGGCTGCTGCTCCATGGGGGCTGCCTTGCTGGGAGGTGCCTCTGAATGTCAGATAGGAAGCAGTCACCAGGTAGGAGAAAGTGAGGAGGGAGATACAGTGGAGAGATGAAGGAAGCCCCCTTGCGATCCCAAGTATATGGTTCCCAACCCTCCCGAGGGAGCCTGAGATTTATTTCCAATGCCCAGAGGCTGTGCCGGGCATTCCTTCTCAGGATGGAAGCTGAAGGGACTTCTCTAGGATTACAGTAGACGAAATCCAGCCTCCTGAGTGGCCCAGCTCTCTAACTCCTTACAGGGGGATTTCCAACCTCAGCATTAGCGACATTCTGGGCTGGATGACTCTCTGTTGCATGTGGGGCTGTCCTGCCTATTGCAGATGTTTAGCACCATTCCTGCCCTCTGCTCACTAGACACCAGCAGTGTCCTCCCAGGCATGAGGACCCAAAGTGCCTCCAGACCCTGCCAGCAGTCCCTGGAGGACAGAAGCTCTCCCAGATGGGAACCGCTGCCTTGCAAGTAGGAGTTAGAAACTTAAGCTGGAGGGAAGCCTTTCAGTCATCCTGGCGCCCCCACCCCGCCGCCCTTTAACTTGATCTTTCTAAGCCAGGAGGTCACTAAGTGGAGAAGGGGAGGGAGATGGCTGTGGATGCAAGGCTTCTCTTCCCCCAAGGAATTATCTCTCCTTCAACGATTTCAAACTCCCAGATGGCTCAGTGGTGAAGAATCCACCTGCCAACGTAGGTGATGCAGGAGACAAGGGTTCAGTTCCTGGGTTGGGAAGATCCGCTGGAGAAGGAAATGGCAACCAACTCCAATATTCTTGCCTGGAGAATCCCATGGACAGAGGAGCCTGGCGGCCTACAGTCCATGGGGTCGCAAAGAGTTGGACACGATTGAAGTGACTAAGCACACAACAGATTTCACAGGTCACCGCTGTCACCGCCACTCTGACCTCTAGAGGGCGCCGATGTCCTTCACTGTCTGCCGCAAACCTGGCGCTGTTCAGTTCAGTCAGTTCAGTCGCTCAGTCGTGACCGACTCTTTGCGACACCATGGACTGCAGCCCTCCAGGCTTCCCTGTCTTCCACTATCTTCTGGAGCTTACTCAAACTCGTGTCAATAGAGTCGGTGATGCCATGCAATCACCTCATTGTCTGTTACCCCCTTCTCCTCCTGCCTTCAATCCTTCCCAGCATCAGGGTCTTTTCCAGTGAGTCAGCTCTTCGCATCAGGTGGCCAAAGTGTTGGAGTTTCAGCTTCAACATCAGTCCTTCCAATGAACACTCAGGACTGATCTCCTTCAGAATGGACTGGTTTGATCTCCTTGCAGTCCTAGGGACTCTCAAGAGTCTTCTCCAACACCACAGTTCAAAAGCATCAATTCTTCAATGCTCAGCTTTCTTTATGGTTCAACTCTCACATCCACACATGACCAATGGAAAAACCATAGCTTTGACTAGACGGACCTTTGTCAGCAAAGTAATGTCTCTGCTTTTTAATATGCTGTCTAGGTTGGTCAGTGCTTTCCCAGTGGCTCAGTGGTAAAGAACCTGCCTGTAAAGCAGGAGACGCAGGAGACTCACATTTGATCCCTGGGTCAGGAAGATCCCCTAGAGGAGGGCATGGCAACCCACTGCAGTACTCTTGCCTAGAGAATCCCATGGACTGAAGAGCCTGGAGGACTACAGTCCATGAAGCTGCAAAGAGTTGGACACATCTGAAGCAACTGCGCACACAGGCATGCACATGCTCGGTTTGTCATAGCTTTCCTTCCAAGGAGCAAGTGCCTTTTAATTTCATGGCTGCAATCTGAGTGCTGACTGAGACCTGGGTTTAAATCCCAGTTCCATCACTCACCAGCTTTATAACTTTGGGTGTGTTCTGTAATCTCTGTGCCCCAAAGCTGCTTATCTGCAGAACAGTGATAATAGTTACCAGCAACTATAGCCTTGGGAGCCAGCATGAGCTGGCATGAGAAAGCATCTTGCCTGGAAAGCATCTTTGTGACCCCTGGGGACCGTAGCCCACCAGGCTCCTCTGTCCGAGGGNTCAGAATGGACTGGTTTGATCTCCTTGCAGTCCTAGGGACTCTCAAGAGTCTTCTCCAACACCACAGTTCAAAAGCATCAATTCTTCAATGCTCAGCTTTCTTTATGGTTCAACTCTCACATCCACACATGACCAATGGAAAAACCATAGCTTTGACTAGACGGACCTTTGTCAGCAAAGTAATGTCTCTGCTTTTTAATATGCTGTCTAGGTTGGTCAGTGCTTTCCCAGTGGCTCAGTGGTAAAGAACCTGCCTGTAAAGCAGGAGACGCAGGAGACTCACATTTGATCCCTGNACTAGACGGACCTTCGTCAGCAAAGTAATGTCTCTGCTTTTTAATATGCTGTCTAGGTTGGTCAGTGCTTTCCCAGTGGCTCAGTGGTAAAGAACCTGCCTGTAAAGCAGGAGACGCAGGAGACTCACATTTGATCCCTGGGTCGGGAAGATCCCCTGGAGGAGGGCATGGCAACCCACTGCAGTACTCTTGCCTAGAGAATCCCATGGACTGAAGAGCCTGGAGGACTACAGTCCATGGAGCTGCAAAGAGTTGGACACATCTGAAGCAACTGCGCACACAGGCATGCACATGCTCGGTTTGTCATAGCTTTCCTTCCAAGGAGCAAGTGCCTTTTAATTTCATGGCTGCAANATGTAAAGTACACTGACAATCCTTCTTTCCAACCCACACTCTTTAATGAGCTATTTTAGTGCTGGTTCTGCTAAATGCTTGGAATTTATAATGCCCTGGAAACTCGTCAATTTCTAAGGGTGCAATCAATGACTGACTATTAGGGGAAAACTCCAACAACAAACATGCAAGATACAAGATAATAAACTGAGTGCAGAAAGCTTTCACCCTTGGTAACCCCTCGTGTCTCCACTGTAGGTTTCATCCCAGGCCTTTCTGCGGTATGTGTCAGCCCAGAACCTCAACTCCTTTGGTCTTTACTTGTGCATATGCATGCGTGTGTGAGTGCTCAGCCATGTCTGACTCTTTGCAACCCTGTGGACTGAAGCCCGCCAGCTTCCTCTTACCATGGGATTTCCCAGGCAAGGATACTGGACTGGGTTGCCATTTCCTACTCCGGAGGATCTTCCTGACCTGGGGATCTCTTGAGTCCTTGAGATCTAGAGATCTCTTGAGTCCGCATTGGCAGGTGGGTTCTTTACCACTGTGCCATCTGGGAAGCCCTGATCTTTATTTACCCAGAAAGCAAAAGGGGGACACACCCTGGCCACTTGATGCTGGGGGAAATGGGTGGGCTCTGGCATTTAGCTTCTATGTGACTGTATCCCCTTTGTAGTATTACTGCGATGGTGAATGTGCAGCAACGCTTTTGATATGGATCTCACGGGTGGGGAGTAGGCGCCCTGCTGATTTCTGGTGGAACTGCTCCCAACACAGCTGCTTTGAATCGACCGGGCACCATCACGGGGGCAGAGCTGTAAGCCCTTAGGAGCTGGTGCATGCAGGCTTCAGCACTCACCACCGCTGAGAGCAGCTCCGAGAAACCTCCGGTCCTTCCAACGTTTCGGAGACCTGGTAGGTAGGTGCCCTTTCCTGCAGAGAGCTGTAGACGGTGTTGACCTTGGAAATAAGCCAGCCAGTTGCTTCACCAGCAAAATGTGTTTATTTGGGAACAGCGGGGAATTGCAATGCGATGGGACGGGTGAGCTATGGTGAAATTTGTAGGCAAGATGGGAGAGACAAAGAGAAGGTCGGCTTTTCTCTGGCTTTAGGAGGAAACTGGGGAGAGTTTTGAAGGAAATGTTGACTGGAGAAGAAGAGTTGGAGGTTGTGGCAGTTTCTCATTGGCTCCATGTGGTTATTAAAGCATTGCTGCTGGGGGCAGGGAGGGAACTTCCTTTTTCTTACAAGCAGGGGATAAAATTCCACAGGTAAGAAATGTCCTTCCTTGTCAAAACAATTCCAATTTTCCCTTTGCCTGCCAGTGAGGCTGGCTGAGTGGCACTCGCGTGGGAAAGCCCCCTTCAGGGCTTTCTGACTCCATTTAAAATGAGTTTTCCTTCATTTTCACAAAGGGTAGTTCGCCATTTATAAGCTTGGAAAGGTGATGGCAAACGCCAGCCAGCAACAGACAGATTACTCCACTGTCCAGGGTTTATTGTTCATTATTTTTCTCTCCACTCACTCATTCACCTTCCACCTCCCCCACACGCAGTAGAATGTGAGCATTGAAGATTTTTTTTTTGAGGGGGGGTCCATTTTGTTTACATGTAGCCAAAGTGCCTCAAACAGGCTGACAAATAAATGGAATTTCAATAAATACCTGTCAAATTAATATCCAGTAGGCAAAGACATAAGACAGAGCTTACAGCAGCCTCCCAACTTGCAGTGGGCTTTAGGGTCACTGGGAAACATAATAAAATGGAAGACCCCAGACCTATCTCTAGTCTCCTCTAACTCACTGGGTTGGAGGCGGGGCTCAGAAATTCGCCCAAGGAATGCACACCTTGAAAAACCCTGCCTGTCCAAGGGGCCAATTGTGGCTGCTGCTTATAGGAGAAAGGCTTCTGCTTGTCATTTCAGAGTCACCCTTCCCAGGCGGTGGCTCCAAGCCGGGTGGATGCACCAGGAGGTGCCTGGGAAGAAGGGAAGGAGCCAAGCTGTGTGGTCTCTCTGGGTGGGCTCAGACCCACCTCAGTATCGGCACTTTTCCGTGCGTGGCTTCAGCGTCCAGTAGGCTTGGTGATGAAATCAGCACCCATCCCACCTGCTAGAGCAATGCTGATGTCTGGAACTGCACATTTTCCCAGTCCCTAAATGTTCAGTGACTTAGCATCTTCCTTCATAAGACTGTCGTTCTGTCTCACATCTCTGGGCACATTTTCTCAGGTGATTGTTGACTCTATACCATGGGCTTAATAGCCTCTTTTGAATTTTCACCTGGTAGGGGCATTGGCTTATCTCTCAATTTGTGTGAATCCAGAGACCCACCTTGCCTGGTCCGAGAGGCTTTCTTCTGTGTCAGAACTTGGCCCCTTCCCTTTGCTGTTGGCTTTTACCCAAAGGTGGCAAGGTGGGGGGGGGGTGTGATGTGACATAAAGAGCTGCTTGTGTGGTGATTTGGGAAGATTCAGGCTCCTCTCACTGGACTTTGCAATCCTGGGCATATCAAGAAGCCACTCTGAGCCTCTGTTTCTTCAGCTTGAACATGGGCAGTATATTGATTCAGCAGTATAGAGGGAATTTGGCTACAGAAGTACAAGTATTCTTTAACCTTAAATCTCAGGATATTACAATAACCAGGAGGATCCAGAGTTT
Organism: Raphicerus campestris; assembly: GCA_006410735.1. Lineage (NCBI taxonomy): Eukaryota > Metazoa > Chordata > Mammalia > Artiodactyla > Bovidae > Raphicerus > Raphicerus campestris. Next base: position 1,691,734 of record SJYW01044833.1, on the reverse strand, counting down.
GGAAGCATGAGGTCTTTCTCCCATCAGTCTAGGGAATTTGTAAGATAAATCACTGGTGCTATGATCTCTTTACAACCTTATCTTGCCTCCCATCTTCTTTCTAGCTGCTTCTCCCTACCCCCAAGACATATGTCACTGAAATTTGGAGGAGGACGTTGCGAGGTGTCAATAGGAAGAAAGTGAGGCAGGATGCTCTGGAGAATGAAATGATTATTCATTAAGTAACTAGTATGCTTTAGACAGTGCAGAGCACTCTAGATACACCATCACACCACAAGTCTAACAGCCCTGCAAACAGATGTTATCACTCCACTCATGGATGGAAACGCTGAAGCTCAGAGGGAGTAGACATCTTATCCAGGGTCCCATAGGTAGTTTATGCCAGAGATGGGCTTCAAATTCTGGTCAGCTTAACTTTACGACCAAGTATTGATTTTACTGAGCAAGTCCGTCTCTGGCAATAACACAACCCAGGAAGTCTAAACCTCTTTCTCCTTTTCCATTTTTTTTTAAAGCCTTCTAAATGATTTTATTGATTTCCTTCTCTCAGCTGTGCTGGGTCTCTGTTGCTCCTGCTTGGGCTCTTCTCTCATTGTGACAAGTGGGGGGCTCCCCCCTGGTCACGGTGCATGGGCTTCTCATTGCAGGGGCTTCTCGAGGGCACTCGGGCTTCCGGAGCTGTGGCTCCCGAGCTGTAGAGTGCAGGCTCAGCAGCTGTGGTGCATGGATTTTGTTGCTCCGGGGCATGTGGGATCCTCCCAGACCAGGCATCAAACCCATGTCTTCTGCAGTGGAGGGGAAACTCTTTATCACTGAGCCACCAGGGAAGCCCTTTTCTTTTTCATGTTATTTTATTTACTAATTTTAATTTAATTTTATTTATTTTTAAATTGAAGTGTGGTTGGTAATACAGTACTGAGTTAGTTTCGGTGGGCAGCACAGTGGTGCATACACATACACATATTGTGTTTTTCAGATTCTTTTCCCTTACAGGTTATTACCGAGCATAGTTGAGTATAGTTCTCTTGTGCTACACAGTAGTTCCTTGCTGTTTAGTTTACACACTGTAGAGTATATATGTTAATCTCAAACTTCTAATTTACCCCTCCCCCAGCCCTCTTTGGTAATCATAAGCATGTTTTCTATGTCTGTGGGTCTATTTCTGTTTTGTAAATAAGTTCATTTGTATTATTTCTCATTTCCCTTTCTGAACTTCATTCTCCCCCTACTCCTTCTCATTCTCTCTCTCTCTGAGATTTTGGATAAAGTGAAAGTTTTCTCTTAAACATTACTGAATGGTCAGTGAAGAAGGACGGGGGACAAGGTTTCTTCTGATTGGGAAGGGTTAAAAAAGTCTTGATGCCCTGTAGAGGTGGCTTTCCCCTGATTTCCCAAAGAGTTGTAATTCTGTAGAATATCAGTTCTGTTACCTGCACTGCCAATTTATTTCATTATCTGTAATAAACAGTAATGACATTTCTTAATTGCATTCCATAAAAATCTCAATTATCACTTTAGAATTACATCAGATTAGATGAAGCGACATCTCCCACAACCAGAAAGAAATTTCACTCTTCAAATGAAACTGATTATTTTTTCAGAGATGCCCGTGTAGGCATCTCGAGTGTATCGAGAATCAGTTGGCTGGTTTCAATTGAAAGGAAGAACCAAGTGAAATAAACTACTTTTGGTGAGGCAAAAGTAAGAGAGAAAACAAAAACTGCCTGAAGAAATGCTCTTTGGGACCATAAGGAAACAGAGCATCTTGATGCATTTTTCTCTCACTCAGAAACGAGGACTAGATCAGAGTCCCTTTTCCTGGTAGTGTGAGAGGCGGGTCCATTAAGCTTCCATGAAATTGTTCCCCAGCCTGTGTTTCTCCAGGAGACCTGGCCCTGCTTCCTTACACTCCCATCGCCTTATGCAGGACTTGCCATAATTGGCACCTCCTGCTTGACTTTGAAGCTCTAAGATAGCACCCAACTGAGTACTTTTCATCTTAACAGTTGAACCATAAACCACCCTGTCTCCCTCTGTCCTCTCTGATGTCATTCTTAGTTTTTCACGGTGGTTATTGTTCTGTGTTTTTCAAAAGACTGTTCCACATGCCATCTTTGTTCCTTTTGTTGCTGTAACCAGTTATCACAAACTTAGTGGCTGAAGTCAATACAGAATGTTTTACGGTCCTGGAGACTGGAAGTCCATGATGGCTTTCACTGGGGTAAAATCACAGTGTCAGCAGGGCTGTGTTCCTTCCGGATGATCTAGGACGATCTGTTTCTTTGGATTCTACCTGCATCCCTTGGCTTGTGGCCCCTTCCTCTATCTTCAAAGCCAGCAGCATCTTCAAACCTCTCTGACCTTCATGCTCCATCTTCCAAGTACCCTTGTGATTGCAACAGACCACCCTGGACAATCCAGGAAAATCTCTCATCTGAAGATTTATACCTGAGTCACCTCTGTAAACTCCCTCTTGTCACATAACATACTTACAAGTTCCAGGGGCTGGGATGTGGGCATATTTGGGGGGCATTATTCTACCTACGGGGCTTCCCTGCTGGCTCAGTGGTAAAGACTCTGCCTGGGATACAGGAGACGCAGAAGATGTGGGTTCGGTCCCTGAGCTACAGTTTCCCCACTAAAAGAGGCTGCTGCTGCTGCTAAGTCGCTTCAGTCGTATCCGACTCTGTGCGAC